>SZWC01005784.1:15565-35354 GCA_023375785.1 Penium margaritaceum | reverse complement strand
CCCCCCCCCCCCCCCCCCCCGGTATGTCACCGAGGACGGCTTTGACTGCTGGGAGATCCTCTTTCAGGTCTGGGCCACTTCTGAGGGCGTGTGGCCCTACTACCACAGTCCGTATCAGACTACGAACCAAACTAAGGTACTGACAGTGGCTAGGGCGATGCGCGGACTCTTCTACGCCATGCCGTACGAGACCGTCGTTGACTTCCGTCCGTTCCTTGACAAGGCGGGCACTGGCACCGGCGCTGATCCACGCGGGGGCTAGGACCTATCGTTGTCCTTGCTTGCTGCAGATATGCACGCCATCCACGCTACACACATTCGTGCCTTTCACTCCCTTCGCCAGAAGCCTGCCGAGCCCCTAGCAGACTACTGGCGATGCGCCATGTGCATTTACACACGCCTTAGGACTTCAAGAGGTACACAGCTGAGGGCGCTCCGCACGATCATGCTCGGGGTTTGCCTTGAGCACACAGACATCTTCACGTGGTACAGCGACGCCGTGCTCAAGCCTTTCTCGGCCTCATTGTAGCTTCTTCCCTGGGCGCACCAGCTTTTCCTCCAGGTGACTTTAGCCCGTGAGGCAACCGTGGCTCATCAGGAGAGACTTCTATTGCTGCAGCAGTTGTTGCATCACCACCGATGCCCCTCCTGCAGACTCCTTCTCCATCCTCTGCCTCATCCTCCTCCTCCCCTTCCACCACGATTACACCAACTGAGACACAGGATGTCGCGGCAGTAGCACAAGGGAAGAAAGGGTGACGAAAGCACGGCTCGGGGCAGTGGTAGCTGCAGCAGTAGCCGTCATCGGGCAGTAGCGATGGACGCTCCATTCACTGCTTCAATCATGGAGGCGCCCATTGCTACACCGAGTACCAACAGCCGCTTGACTGGGCATGGATTACTCGCGGGCTCCAGGCTGCGCACGCACTCCGGTCTACATCAAGCAGCACATCCTCCGGACGCGTGGCGACCACGACCGCAGCAGTTCCCGCTTCTTCACAAGCGACCAGCGACGACCCCGACCCACGTGACCGCACCATCACTGAGCTCCGCCACCTTCTGGCGCTCCTCTTTCAGGGAGGTGCGAGTGTATTGTCACAGCCAGGTGGTTCACAGACTGTTGGTCCGTCTATTCGGGTGACCTGGGATGACTCGTGTGGGGGGCCACAGTCGGCATATAATGAGGATGGACCTGACTGTACAGATTGGATTCATGACTCTCACCTTTGTGCCCTTCGTTGTTCCTCCCCACCTGCTGCCCAGCATCCGTCCGAGGCCGAGTGTTCCATTGTCCGTTGTACAGTGACGTCCTCCAGTCGTGATTCCGGCGGCACTTGGATCATCAATTCAGGTGCTACTCATTACATGACGTGTCGTCATAGTGATTTTGTTGTTCTCGGTCCTGTTGCATCTGTTCGTTCCGTCCGCATAGGCTCTGGTCAGTCCTTTCCAGTCCAGGGTGTTGGGGTCGTCTGTTTTGTTGGTCCGTCTGGCCCCTTGTATCTCTCCGAGTTGCTGTTTGTGCTTGACCTTGAGCTCAGTTTGCCTTCTATACGTGCTTGCACACTGATGGGACTCTCTGTGGAGCACAGTGCCGATTCTGCGACTATGACTGCTATTGACACTCGCAGCGTTGTTCTCCGTGCCTCTGTTGTGGATGACCTGTATCGTGTCTCCCGGAGTTCTGCTCCTTGCTCTCCCTCTCCTTCAGCTCGTGCTTTTGTCACTGGTGCCCTATCTCCTGAGCACCAGCAATTGCTTCATCGCCGTCTGTGTCATGTAGGCTCCGACATTGTGTCGAAGCTCATGTGGACAGAGCATGCTCTCGGTCTTGACGCGGCTTCTTTCGAGAAGCTGCCCAAGACCGACTGCCTCTTCTGTACCCAGGGTAAGATGCATCGCTGCACTTACCCTGACTTCCGCTCTCGCACCCTTTGCCCTATCAAGTTAGTCCATTTGGACCTCCTTGGTCCTCTTCCTTTCGAATCTTTGTCCGATCGGGGTGAATATGTCCTGACCCTAAGTGATGACTTCACCCGGATGCGGTGGGTCTACAGCCTGCGCCAGAAGAGCGACGCCGCTCTCGCGGTTTGACTCTGGTTAGTGATGGCTGAGCGTCAGTCCCGCCACATGCTGCACACCTTCCCCTCGGATCGTGGTGGCGAGTTTCTAGGCAAGATGGATAGCTTATTCGTTGGACTTTTGACCAGGTCTCCACTCTTGCTACTCCTCAGCACAACGGTGTTTCTGAGTGTTAGAACCGCACCGTGGAGGATGCGGTCTGAGTGCGGTCTCCCAGAGTTCCTCGCTTTTGAGGGTTTTGCTTACATGACTTGGGTCTGGAACCGCCTCCCGCACGGTCCCCTTCCGGACCACGTCACACCGTATGAGCTTTCGTTCGGTCACCGTGCTCGCGTCTGGGGATCCTTGGCTTCTGTGAGGTACACCGAGGACCAGCAGGGGTCCAAGGTCTCACCGCGGGGCCGCTTGTGTGCCTTCGTCGGCATCTCCCAACGATCAAAAGCCTGGCGTTTTTGGGACCCTGCTCGTCGTCAAAGTTTTGATTCCAGTGACGCGCTCTTCTTTGATTCACTCACCTATTGTGATCTGACATCGATTATGTCGTTGTCCATCACACACATTCCTACGTGTGAGGTCTCTCGCCAGATGGGGGAGTCTACACCTGCGAGCACCCCTTGCCAGAATGATGTGTCCATTCGAGCTCCCTCCACTTCGCGGTCTCCGGCTCTTGATGACCCAGCGATCATCGCTGTCAGCTTAGAGACCTTTCCAACACCGTCGGCTACTACCCCCGTTCCCTCGCATCCCTCAGGTACCCATGATCCTACACCTGTGCGTACTCCTATGACCGTACCTGTGTCCGCCACCACTCTTGCCTCTGTGCATGGCCCTGCCTCACCTGCTCCTACTGTCACCCCGAGTCACGTGTCTCCCACACCCACATCTCCTCGCACGGCATCACCAGCTCTCTTGCCTCAGCCCTCCCCAGCTGCGCTTGTGCCTGTTCCTGAGTCGAAGGTGCGCTCCTTGAGCCTTGGTTACTCTCGTGAGCCTGACGGTCGTCTTCGACTGTTGGACTCCGAAGCTCAGCGAGTGTCTGGTCCTACACCCAAGCGCTCCACTCGCACTATCATGAGTGGCGATCTCGGCACAAAGCCGCACTGAGCACACAGAGGTACACCCCGCGTGTCCCGTAGGGCACGATCTCGTCATTCGCGAGTTTCACATCGCTTGTGATGCAACAACCGATCTTTTGGTCGTCAGACCTAGCATCGAGGCGTGCGCTCTTGCCACGCAAAACTCTCCCTCCTTGGTGCCTGACCTGGTCAAACTGAGGGGAGCTCTCTCATCACAGGATGCTGACGCTTGGCGTGCTGCGTGCGAGGATGAGTTTCGCGCCATCCGAGAGCATGGAGTTTACGAGCTCGTCGACCTTCCACCTGGGAGGAAGGCTATTCAGGTCAAGTGGGTCTTTCGTAAGAAAGTGAAACCAGATGGCTCACTGGAATGCCACAAGGCTCTCTTGGTTGTAAAGGGGTACTCTCAGATTGAGGGCATCGATTACACTGACACCTTTGCCCCTGTTGGCCGCATGACCTCAGCTCAAGCTCTGTTGGGTGTAGTGGCTCAGCATGACTGGGAACTACACGAGATGGATGTGAACAATGCGTTCCTCCATGGCTCTCTGGATGAAGAGATCTACGTGGCTCAACCACCCAGCTTTGAGGACAGTGACAAGGTGTGCTGCTTGCGCAAGTCCTTGTACGGCCTCAAGCAGTCTTCTCGGTGTTGGAACCAGGAGATCACTTGCACCCTGACTCGTGCGGGATATGTACAGAGCGAGACAGATCCCACTCTCTTCATGCAACGGATGCATGAGCGGTTCACCACTATCCTGGTCTATGTCGACAACCTTCTGATCATGTCTCCTTCACTGGAGGCCGTAAAGGAGGCAAAAGCTATCCTCCAGACTGCCTACAGGATGAAGGACCTTGGTCCTGCAGCGGTGTTCCTTGGCATGGAGATCGTGCGAGACCGCAGAGGTTGTAATCTACTGCTGCACCAAGCTCGATACGCATGGGTTGTGGGAGAGCGCTTGAGCGACCTCCTCGGCGCAGTGTCCAAGACATCCACACCTCTCACACTCGACGGGCAGGACGCCCTGAAGGTGGACGATCCCACAAAACTGGGGGAGACAGTGGATGTGACCTTGTACCTTCGTCTCATCGGATCTCTGATGTAACTGGCCACTACCACACGTCCTGACATTACATTTGCTGTCAATCTCCTTGCCCAGTTTTTGCAGGCTCGACGCGCTAAAGCCCTTCACGTGGCTGTGCGAGTGGTACGGTACGTGTTCTCCACACCGTACATCGGACTCTGCTTTCGCCGGTAGTGTTCGGTGATGCTTGATAGCTACACAGACAGCGACTGGGCCTGGAGCCCAGGTGGACGCAGTCGCACCGGTTACGTGTTTCTGCTCGGTGGTACCGCTGTGTCCTGGCACAGTGGGAAGCAGGGCTGCATTGCACGTAGCTCATCGAAGGCAGAGTATGTCACCCTGGGTACAGGGGCTGTTGAGGCGGTATGGCTGCAACGCCTGTTCCTTGAGCTGGGTCAGTCAGTACCCGCCATTGTGCTCCGTTTCCACAACCAGAGTGCTCTTGCCATTGCGGAGAACTCTGGTGTCTTTCATGCTCGCACGAAGCACATTGCTCTTGAGCATCACTTTGTGCGTGATTTGGTGGAGCGACACGTGATTTCTGTCCTTTGGGTTGGCACTGGCATGCAGCGTGCTGACTTCTTGACGAAGGAACTATATCGCGAAAAGTTCTTGGTGGCCATTCCTTCTGTCGAACTTCGCCCCTTGCCTGAGAGTGGTTGAGTGTAGGATGGTGTCTGTGTCCATGTCATATCTGTCATTGCAATCGTTGTCGTGCTCGTCCCAGTGTTGCACGTGTATGGACATGCGTACCATCGGGTCATGGGGGAGTGTTGTGATTTGTGACGTTCCTGTTGACCTGTACAATTTACTGTGACCACTCTGCCGTGTCCATACTCACGCAGATCCCTGATGCGGACCCTGGTGGTACCGATGCGTCATAGTGGCAGACTACCAGCTTGGAGCTGACCGGCGACCGTTCTAAAGCTCTGGACGCTACCCGGGACCTCCCGCAGTTTTTCTGCAGCACGCAGGACTTTATCGGTGGACTGGCCGTGGGCCTGATTTGCATGTTTTTGCATTTTGTGTCCACTGTTTGATGTCGGACGCATACATGTGACTAGTCGTGGCGTCCGGTTTGTGATTCTGCACGTCTAGGTTCAGACGGCGTAGCATTCTGACATGTGTGCGCAGAGTTACGGCCAAAACAGTGGTTTTGGGCCGGTTTTAGGACAGACCTTGCACTGCCGCATGCGACACCCGCCGTGCGCCGCGGCAGGTACTTATGCCATGGACCTGTCATTTTTAATTCCTCTTTGCAAATGCTATTGAAGCATTCTAACACTTTGCCTTGTGCCTCATAGCCAGACCCTTGCCGGTGTGTGCACGACTTGTGACTGTCGTCACCGTCTGACCAGGCACTGACGCCTAGTCAGCGGCTGTGTTGCTAGGAAGTTTCCACGCATCTTCTCAGCCATAACTAGCAGGTCATTATAGGCTAGTGAAGTGTTGTTCTATAATCTTTATCAGCAACCCTACTACTTTTCATGTAGGGTGCCAAGCTAATGTCCACTATGGACGTGAATGTCCTGATAAGATACATGAATTGCCACTAATACAATAAGATATGTTTTGAAATCTACATGTGCCATCTGTGAATGCTCTGAATCATGTCTCTCAAACACAAGAATTGAAGGGACTGAATAGTTACCAACTCTTCTCATGCAATGAGCTCATGGGATACCTTGTTGCGCTTGATATTCAATTACAAATTTTGTGGTTCAAATTTTCTAATTCGTTTTTTTTTTCATCAAGTTTGATAGGTATACCATAGTGAAATCCTTTTGGAGACTTGCTTACCAAACTCCGTGACTCAAAGAAAAAGCCCTCCTGGCTGGTGTTCACGCTTGCAATGGTCCGAGCGAAAGCGCTCGTAAGCGAGCGACGTGTTAGACTGACGCAACTGGCCATGTCTGGACAGACGCGTCAGACTAAGTCGCTATTGAAACACGCCTTTGGCGGTGTTCAAAAGCGACTGACATAAAATTTGACACTGTGACAGCTTCGTTCAATGGAACCCAAACTATCATCTAGATAACTTTTTCATGTGCTAAAAAAAAAAGACATGCAAGACTCTATGTTTGAAACGATCAAATATCAAGCGCAGTATGGTAGAATCTTCCCCCTTGATATCACAATCATCACAGTGTACTGTACGGGTTGTATAGAACCTAGATGGCATGAGCTGGTATGATTTTTTTTTTCACTACAATACCTCTCTTCTATATGGTTGAAAGACAAGGTCTCTCGGTAATTCCAAATGTCCACTCTACCCGCTCATGAGTTTGCTACTGTTACAACTTGCAAATTTCCATCCAACGTGGTTGCTTCATGTGGTGGATTAGTTGTTCATTAGTTGTTTCCGTCAAGACTGGAATGGTTTTTAGATTGTTTGTACAAGACATTCATACCCTCTCGTCCACGTCTCAGGACATAAACAATAGGCACCGCGACAACTGAGCAGGTAGTGAGAAGCCACAACACCATGATCCGCCAATGTTCACTCATCCCATTTTCACATTCTAATTATGTACCAGATTGCAAACAATCATTTCGCATAATTCACGTTGGGGGAGAGCTTTACCATATACTCCCCACTAAGCTCCTCAAAGCGAGAACATGGACCCAATCTTTTATTTCCCTTGAAAGTCCACAAATACATAGGGTGAGGCTGGGAGTCTTTGGAGTCCGTCGTTGGCTGGACTGCGGCTGGATTGTTGGGTTTGCATATTTGGCCGGCGAAATCCACACATGTATGCACTCATTTTTCTCTTTCCGGCTCAAATTTTGTCAACTTTTTATACTTTTTTGTTGGCAAGTCCTAACGATTGTGGTGCTACCGATGCCATGCCACACGTGCAGTATGGCAAGAGCTTTTCTCAACTAAAACTCAGTTGAGTGCCATATCACAACCGTCGGATGAGGAGCTTGGTCGCCGCCATGTTGTTATGGACTGGATTGTGGCATGTTCATCTCCATCCTACCACATGCAACAGCATTCAAACGCCCAACGAGCTCTTACCAAACGCCCAACAAGCACCAACGATCAACCAACCATAGATCCGCGATTGCTGGGTGATCGTTAGCGATGGTTGGGTTGCCCTCGCCATCCACTTTTGTTCGCGATCGACGGCCTTGCCTTAGAGCAAAGTTCGCACACGTACCCAACCTTGCTCGAGGATGAAGAGCATGGAGGATGTCGTCGTCATTTTCCAGGAGTTTGACCTCCGTTTTTCTCTTCCAACCGAGCGTACGAGCGCGCTTTCATAAAATGGGACAAAGATTTCCTACTTTCGATGACTTAATGATGGATCTCAACAATGGTGAGAAGGAAGCTGAATGGGAACCTGCGATTTTGTTGGAATCCGTCGTTGACGACGCATTCCAACGACTCCCAGCCTCACCCATATAGTAAAGAAAAACTGCTAAGGTACTTTACATGTGGTCGATTTTGAGTGGTGGGAGGAAATAGTAGGTGAGCCTCTTCTTGAATGAAATCGTAGCAATATAGGGTTGGGTATGCTTTGCGTTTGTTTAGGATTGACTTTTCCCATTACCAAAGGCAAATCCATGATGTGCCGGGCCGGTTAGCGAATAAATAAAAGTCTTCACCCAGTAGCCAATGTCTGGTTCAAAAGTGTGCCATGTCATGAACATTGCAATGAGGTTGAATGCCATCGGTTTTGGCTGCATCCGAGGTGATTCTCAATTAATAGTGGCAAAGATGTGGCACTTATTTCCCCGTTTTCTTTGGAAAGGGTCTACAAGAACTTGATTCTCAATAAAAGGGTTTACATCGCTCATGTATTCTCATGTTTCCAACTTGATGTGCCCCTTCTTCTGATTGGAACTCCTTTAGAACAAAACAACCCTCATATGAGGGGAGAAGATACAATGTGTTTAGTGTGTAGTAGCGATGTTATTGGATATCCTAGCATCAAGGTGGGTCTATTCATGGTTCCTTGGGGGCCTCATTTGGATAGGCCGACATTCATGTCTTCACTCTCATGTATTACATCTCATGCTTCCATGCACGTGAACAATGGCATACCTTTAAATCTGTATCAGTGATTACATGAAGCTCGTACTTTCCACGCACCACGTGGACAATGCTTGAGTGTGATGTGCGGGCTGTTCGGGGAATACATGAGAATGCATGACATTGCGAACTCCTTTTGGGCATCACATGTCACCATAAGATTGATGTTCGCGCAATTGAATCAGAATCCAACTTGTCTTGGGTCCACATGTGCATGCTAAACGTGCACAAAATGCACACATCCCTATGCCATGCGACCTGATTCCAAGATCAAATCAAAGCATCGGTGCTCTCTTTTGAGACAATAACCCGAGTCTGAGCTCCTCAGTACAACGTGTATTACCACAAATCAATTAATGTACCGTACTGCCACATGGTGGGAAAAAAAGATTTTGGGTTGTAATCTAGATTCATTTTTGGGAACAATATCCATGTTGTATTTCGTAGTGAAAAAATCATGTTTGTCGGAACAGATGGATTCGACGCATGTGGTAATGTTATGACATATAGTTCGACATGGCAGATAAACTAAATTTCCACGTCCTGACGTTTCTGTGGTTTTGCGGTTCCCCTGTGTTGACCATTGCACTTTAGATTTTGTCACCAGGGCATGCAAATTCCCCTGAAAGTTGGATGGCCTCCGTCATGGTTGGCCATTATGTCGCCATGTTGAGCGTGTTAGCAGGACCTCAACGTGCCAATGGTGCATCTCGTGGATTCCGGCTTTTGAAAACGGTCATTCATGAAGCCGAATTGGATCGTCACTCATTCCCCAACAATCAACCACCAACCAACATGTCGCGGCTCACATCCTTTTTCACTAAGGTCTTTTCTGATGAGCATCGCCAGAATGTCGCAGGTGCCCTCGCTGCTCCGAAACCAATCGTCCCTCCTCGCAAAGATCCTGGTCGTCCAGGGAAACATTCTCTTGCACTGCCAAATTCTTTCCTCCCATCGCCGTTGACAGTCCCAGTTGCATAGCTTCCGACCGCCAAGTCCTCTTAGACCCACAGCGAAGAGCGGCTGCCAAGGAGGGGACGGAGGGTGGTCCTGTCCGATTTGGGACAGTGATCTGGATCCATCGCTGAACGATCCGCAATGTGTGTTGGACGATGAAGAAGACCCGCATGCATTTTCTCATGACGCAAGTGAGGCTATCGTCGTTGGTGTTCTCGCTGCCAACCATGTCGTGGAGCTAGCAACACAAGACACGGCAGCGGTCAAGGATGTCTTCCGTGAGCTCAAAGCGGTGCCCGACGCTTTGGTGCCCCCCCCCCCCCCCCCCCACCCTCTCAAGACCCATCTCCCAATACGTCCATGACAACAACTTCAACAGCAAAGTGCGGTCCCTTCATGGACTGGTACGCACTGGGGCACGTGCCCACCCTCAATGAGGTTGTGCACAAGTGTAAGTTGTTCCATAAGGCTGTCCTGTACCTCCACCAGCACTACCACCTTCCTGGAAAGCTTTCCATCTATGACAAACTCTCTCACAACACCGTAAGTAGGTGGTACAAGTTGGGAACCTTCATCCTCCATGATGCTTACGCGCCAGCGCTTGCCGTTGCT
The DNA here is from genome assembly GCA_023375785.1 of Penium margaritaceum. Taxonomy (NCBI): domain Eukaryota; kingdom Viridiplantae; phylum Streptophyta; class Zygnematophyceae; order Desmidiales; family Peniaceae; genus Penium; species Penium margaritaceum. Next base: position 25,503 of record SZWC01005784.1, on the reverse strand, counting down.
CCACTTGAGCCGATCGAGGGAGCTACGCTCAAAATGACATGTGTGCAGGGGAGTCAAGGTCGTAAAGGCTATTTCCATGACCACCTTGCGCTGATATCTGAAGTCGTGCACGCTTTGGAGCTCATGCGTGAGCGCGGAACCCCCCCTGTGCTCCACCACCATTAGTGACAAGGTGTGGGCCATCGTCAAAGAGCGCGGCATGGACTTGGCAGAGGGCAAGGATGTCAAGGACTGCTTCTCACGCTCGTGGTGCGGGCAGTTTGTCTCTAAGAAACTGAAGTGGACATGGTGTTGCAACACAACGGCATCACAAAAACTGCCTGTTGACTGGGATGCACGCGCAGTCTCCATGTACAGACGTGCCGCCTTCTACATCAATCTCTACCGCATCCTAGCAAGGCTTGTGATCAACGCTAATCACACAGGCCTGCAGCTCATCCTGATTCCACGCTACACGTACGGGCCAAAGGGTTTGTAAAACGTCAAGGTCATCGGCAAAGATGACAAGCGCCAGGTCACCACTTTGGTGGCATCGTGCATAGATGGTACGGTGCTCCCGTTCCAGGTCATCTGGACCGGAAAGATCCAAGCATGCCACCCCCAAGGCGAATTATCCTCAAAAGCGACGCGCGACCTCCAGTGGCTTCACCCATACCCACGACCACTGGGCGTTGAGTTATTTTCTATGGTGCTCGAGCCGCACTACATCCGCGTGTGCCGTGAGAACAACTTGGTTGCCGAGCATGCCAAGCTCTTGCTTATTCTGGATGCATGGTACCCCCAAGCAACAGAATAATTCAAGGCATGGATCTTGAAGCGCCGGGCCTACATGTAGTTGTTGTACATCCCCACGAGGTACACATCAAAGCTGCAGCGTGCTAGCGTCGGCCTGCAGCGTCCGCTTAAGGCCGAAGTCAGCAAGGCATTTTCGGCATGGGTGGGTGATCGACCTCACAATGCTGCCACCATCAACCTTCGCATGAGGCACATCAAATATGCCTCTGTCGGATGGATGATACACAGGTGGCAGCACTTGTACAGCAGCAAGGACTTGGTGTGCAATGCTTGGCGTGAGTCTGGGTGGGATCGTTGCTTCCCTTCAGATTTCCAGCGCACATCGGCATGTGACTACGCAAACGTTTTTAGAGAGTCTGACATGCAGGGCTACAAGCCCAAGGATCTTGTTTTCTGACATAGGCAATGACCAAGAGGATTGTCCCTCGCATTCCCCGTCCACCTCCCCCCCCCCCTCCTGAACCTGCTACCAACAAGTGATGAACTCACCATCAACCTCAGGCCAGGTCATAAACAAAGGAGCGTGCCGATCATGACCTGCTAGTAAAATGGTCTTTGATTTCGACAAAGTGAATCCAGGTNCGGCATGTGACTACGCAAACGTTTTTAGAGAGTCTGACATGCAGGGCTACAAGCCCAAGGATCTTGTTTTCTGACATAGGCAATGACCAAGAGGATTGTCCCTCGCATTCCCCGTCCACCTCCCCCCCCCCCTCCTGAACCTGCTACCAACAAGTGATGAACTCACCATCAACCTCAGGCCAGGTCATAAACAAAGGAGCGTGCCGATCATGACCTGCTAGTAAAATGGTCTTTGATTTCGACAAAGTGAATCCAGGTAAATCAAATGACAAGCATGCAACCCAGTACTCTAGTTCATGATTTTGTCAACAGAAAAACAATCCTTATAAAAATCATGGGGCCATAGGGTATCACGTCTACATTTTTTTTAACCGGGGTTGAAGAAATCATGCAGAAAAGTGTCTTTTACACTTGACCAAACGGTGTCTATGTCCACGTCCAAACTTGGACATATGACTTGCACCCATTGTCAAAGAGTGTATCACGCGGGTTGGCATGTTATGCTTTGGGTTTTGGAAGGAGTCTACTGCGTGAATCAACATCCTCCTTACATGAGAATTTTGTATGCTTTGATGAGAACCAGCAAGGTTTTGTATTGGACAGTTCTTGCCTACGATGCCTCAGTGTGTGAGGTCCTGGCCTGGGTCACTCAAATGGCTTGCACAACACATGGTTTTCAGAAAATAAAAAACCAATACATAGAAACCGAATTGTTGTTTCTCAAGCACGTTATTCTGTGTCGAAAAAATAAAGGGAGATGTGGTCAAGGCCATGGCTCACACTAAGCCCATGGCCTGTTTTGCAGAAACTGGTTGTTTTGTTACAAAATCCATGGTTGTTATATCAATTAGCTTCTTACCATGTAACCATTGCCTACATGTGGCAAAAGTCGATGGCTGCAAATCCAACAAGTAAGTTTGGCCAACAAGCCCACTCTTTGTTGCCGGCTAAGCATTGACTTCTTTTCTAGTACTTGTGAAGAAGCCCAATATGATACCATAGCAATCTCATTGCTACATCCTAAACTTGCATTGATTTATAAACTTATGATGGATACAATAGCCACACCAAAGTGATCCAACCATGTCAAATTATAGAATGTGTCATTGAGTCATTGAGTAGACTTGGGTCATGTGCACAGTCATCACATTTACAACAACCTTCATTATTCCATCTCAAATCACATGGAAGTAATGCCCATGGCAGGTGCAAGCCATGTCCACAAAACAGCTTGGGTACAAATGACCCTTGCATGTTTGCAATACCTTAAACCGGGCATTACACATGACAAGGCGCTTGTCTTCTTCAATTTCTCACAAGATAGGGATTACTTTGATGTGTACACCATGCCAAAAAAACACTTACAGCATTTATGTAGAATGGAATCAGGGCCATTCATTGGAAAGCTTGTGTTCATGATTTTACAACAATAAGAAAGACAAAACAAACAATGACACAATGAGTTTCAACATGGCAGCATGCCACAATGCCATGTCATTATGCAATGCCACATACAAACCACCGAAGCATGACGTGTTACGAGTCATGCAATGGTAAATGATAATGTTTCCAAGGGCATTCATGCATGCCCTAAATGCATGTCTATCAGAGGTGGAACTCGTCCCACAATGGTGGTAACGGCTGCATGCTAGCATCGGGAGCATGGATCCCTTCCACACACAAATTAACATCACAAAAAAAACATGGTGGAGTACAAGACTTCTGTGGTAGCTGTGGTAGAACGTGTTCACAATAACTGTAACTACATCAATGGCACACCCACCAACAACAGCCAGCTTGACAATGGCAAGGCATCAAATCAAGATGGTGTGTCCACCTATTATGACAGAGTGAGCTGCAACGATGAGTTTGAATATGGCTGTACATCCAAGTGCATTGTAAAGCTTGGCCACGTCATTGGCCATATGCCTGTGAGAGGTAGTGGTACACCCAAGCACATCGGCAACATCTTGCCAAGTAATGGTAGTTTCAGCAAAAAAAGGAGAAAGTGACACAACAACATGTCAATCATTGTCAATAGCACATTAACATGTCGGAGGGCAAAGTTGTCCAAGACAATTTCCTGAGCAAACACCATCATACAAAACAATGGAAAGCACAGATTAGAAGGACGAGCGCCTGCTTAGAGAAATCACCTACGGATAACGGTCTCCACTGGCCACCGATCTATCTCATCCATACTAAATTCCGACCTGACGTGAAAGGTACATGCGGTAGGCCATGCTAACAAAAAACTTTTGAAAAGGGAGTTGATCTCAAATTGCTTAATGATTGGGAAATGTTTCTGTATGGTTCATACAATATTGTTTTGCTAAGACGATGAGGCAGGAAATGGAACCTCCGGTCCAACCACTGTGAACATGTCGAAGCTAAAGCCATCAGAAACTTAAAGAAGGAATGTTTACATTGCCTCTTTCCCTAACAGATAGCATCTCTTGTGCATTAAAGATTTTTTCTGGCCACTCAGGTCGGCTTAGAATTTCGTCCATGATGACCAGATAGGAGTCTGCAATAGCCCAGGAACCAGATATGTTGAAAATTTTGAGGTGGAGTGGGACACGACACTTGATGTGAGGATGAGGCCATAAACAAGATTATTTGATCAATTCACCTCGTGTCCAATAGTAGCACCAAGCATCCAATATCTAATTTCGATGAAAAACACAAGATCGTGGCAAAGCTCCTCTCTACTCGCATGAACCGAGCTCTTCCCTACATCATCCACCAAGACCAAATCGGCTTTTCAAAGGACATCAGGTATAGCACACCCTCTCCCACCTATACAACATCCGGCATTGGGCCATTCAAACCGGACAACTCTACTTCGATGTGGAAAAAATTGAAAAGGAATACGACACCGTAAGCAGTCCATGTCTAATGCACACCTTGCCCCATCTTGACATCATGCTCCAAGACATGAAGCAGATTTGTCTCCTCCACAAGAACACAAACATATGTATTCTCATCAATGGAGACCTCTCTACCCCAATCACACTCCACTCAGGTTTCAGACAAGGATGCCCCCTTGCTCCCCTTGTTTTCATCTGCACCATCGAACCAATATCCACACATTTCAAGAGTCATCATCATGGAGTGTCCTCCTTGTCTTTGGACTGTCAACGGTGGGCAAGATTTGCCGACAACACAACCCTACTAATGTGGTCATTATGTGATCTCAAACAGACGTGACAACTATTTCAAACTGTTGCCAATGACCCTGGTCTTGAGGTAAGTCCCACTTGAACAGTCATATTGCTAAAAGGAAAATCACACGAGGATCCCTGTGAGACTACCATACCCAATTTCCCACAGCCCATTACATATCCTTGGAATTAGATTTTGATCTTTTCTTGAAGCACAATTGACATGGGAACCCATTTTGGCCAAGATTAAATGCAATACACCTCCGTAGGACACCTTCCGAAGCCCAATCCAAACAAAAGTTATCACCATTAGCTCTCACCTGAACCCTGAATCCCACTGCTATTTATTCACCCTCCCCCACCCAGATGATTTCCTAAACACCTTCACCACTCCACTCACCTTGTCTCTCTCCTTGAATAGAGTCCAAGACGGCCCAAAAAAATTGTTCACCTCTATACGCACAAAACCATTATTCTCCAGAAGGGGAACAAGGCCTCTGCGTAAAATGGGCACCACATCCTATATGTGCCCAACGCACAAGATGGGTTTGTGATTTCTCAAAACCTCCTCAAGAAGACTGGAAACAAACGTTGTTAGATACAAAACCTATCCAAATAGGGGAATTTCTTCATTTACAAACCAATAGTAATTTACCCCTACTTATTGAATATCGGTAGTAGACGAAGGAAAAAAATCTCTTGATTCCTTGCTATGGGTTCTAGCATCCTTCCCCCCAACTTTACCTAACCATATTCAAGCCATGAGTACGTGGCGTGCAGTAGAAACCTTTTTCAATTCAACTCAGAATCCTTTGGTATCCCCCCGTGGGAACGGTTCTTCGTGGTTCAGGAAAGCTAGGTACATCACTTCTTCCAAAGAACCCACATGAATCCAACTTTTTATCCTAGAGGAAGCTCAGCAAAAGTTGCCTCTCACGTTTGTTGCTATCACGGCCAACTTGCCACTATTAATGGACATGCACTAATACAAATCGTTTTTCACCCTTGCCTCCTTGACTGGACTCCCTCTATGCATCACGTACAAAATACACTAAAGAGAAAAAAAATCTTGGACACACCCCTCCAAGTTTGTGCCATCGTGGGCCCGTCCTTGACCCCTTCACAGTTCCAACAACACACCCGTAAACATTGAAGATGGAATCTCCCTATGCATATCTCACCAACGTGATATTCCTAGGTTTTCAGTAGAGGAAGAAAGGACGCTTCATGACCTACACAAGGTGTTTCTAGAAACCTTTTAACCAACTGCCACGTAGAAACAAAAGTGGGAGGACAACTATCCCAATGTCCAATTCCATTGACGCTACATACATACTTAATCAGCACACAATATGTCATGCTCTAAATATTCAATAGAACCATGCAAATCAACAACCGTTACTGATCCCCCCCCCCCCCTCTTGCCCTCTCTGTCCACGTTGTATATCGCAGGAAACGATCATGCATTGCTTCATGTAATGTGAATTCATCAAACTAATGATGAAACGACTTCGCTCTTTCTTCATCGCCTTTTACCCAAACTAAATCATAACCTACCCAATATCATGTTTCAATAAAGTAATCCCGTGCAAGATAGGACACTGTGGGAAATCAAACAAGCTACCATTCTCCATTGAATCTGGTGAACATGTTGGGCAAAACACATACGCAACACCACACCTTTTCCCATACTCCATGGCATTCTCCGTTTGAACTCTCTCAATCTAGGAAGAGATAAAACAAGAAAAAACCAGGCATTCAAAACACCATAAAGAATGATCATTTCTTGTGCAATTCAGAGAAAGAAAGTGCCAAGATAACTATCCAGCCCACTGATTATTTCTACCGTTTGTGGAAAAACCTTGCCCTATGCAATATTCGACTTTATTGGGGGTTGAGTTGATTACTTGGGCTTGTTCTGGTATCTAGGAGACCCCCCCCCCCCCCCTGTGATCCCAACAGTTACATCAAAGGGATAAAGAAGAGTTGAGTGTTGCATGCAAAGCGTGCATAGGGTTATGGAGTAACCATTAGCCATGAATCCACAGAAGTATCTCTTACATGACCATAAAGTTGTTGGAATCAGGTCAGAACCTCACAATGAATTCATTACTCACAAGATAGTTATGATAAATACTTCGTAACCCAACGTGTGCCCTTATTATCCTCCTTAAAAATGTCGGTAAGCTTTTAAGGAGAAGAAGATATGTATAACTGTTTTCATTTTATTATTGGAGGAACTTTTTCAATGGACATCTTCAGTTTCCCTAGCAATGTTAGCCATTTATGGATGTTTTCTATAAAAAGGTGGCTTTGCATACAAATGTTGCATCGATTAGATTGAAACCGTAACATTGTCCCATAAGTTATGATTTAGTAGATTTTTTATGTGAATTGACCGAAAACACATTTTAAGTTTTTCCCATGGTCGTAACCAGGTAGGGAAGGGAGGGTTGCGTAGACACCAGAACAAGATCAGGGATTGAACCCGGCCCCCAAAACTGTAACCTGTATAACCCGTGGTGTCTCCACCGTAGATACTGCTAGATCTCACATAGAACCCAATATATCTTTCACTTTATAGAAGGAATGTACATCTGGGCTTTGTTGACATGCATTCCTGTGAATGTTTTGTGGAAAATGTTTGCATGAAGAAATACACTTTTTGATACACTGATCATCAAGTGTAAGAATTTGGGGTGATTAACCATAATTCTGCGCTGTGACGACCTTGTCCATTTGTGGCACGGTTTGACTCAACCAAAATGGCTGAGGCGACCACTCATCTGCTCTCCTTGAACGACTATTCTGATGGCCTACGTCTTGGTTCTACAATTAGTAACAAAACATCTCAGAGCCATTGCATTGGTATAAGAGCCAACTTTCGCAATTCATCTGTGTCATTGGATTCGACTGTCCGTTGGATTGAGCTATGGAGTGAAGCCGTCCGTTGATCGCGATTGAAGACTCTGTTTTGGTTTGTATCTATTGCCAAATGCCGCTCACCGTCAAACACAGCCCGTTCAATTGGCGAAAAGCTTCAGTCGAGCTTACTCCCCAGCCGTGAGTAAACGCCACCCGAACGACGGCTACTTGCCCTCGACGGCTTGGTCAAAGCACCTGTCGATGGGCGGGCCGATAGCCCCACATTCCTACCGGTTTCCTTCCAACTGAGAACGTCCGCAGAAGGAGATTGCGACTCCACTCTCCTCTCTTTCTGCAGAAGGATAAAGAGGGTGGTTATGCCCATCCCCCTCCTACCCGTCAGGCATTGACTACACAAGAGAGAGGGAGTGAGAGAGATAAGTATCTCTCTCTCTTGCTTCTCACACACCGACAGCACCCAAGGGAGAGAGGGAACGATGCTCCCCTCTCCCTCTCTCCTCAAGCACCAACGGCACTAGGGAGGAAGAGGGTAAGATGGCTCCTCTTTCCTCCCCTCCTCTTGCCTCCCTCACTTTCGACACCGATTGTACCAAAGAGGGAGAAAGGGGGTGATGATACCCCCTCCTTCGCCTCCGAGGCACTGGCTGTGCCAGGGATAAGGAGGGGTGGTATCCCCTCCCTGACTTGCCTCTAAAGCACCGACAGTGCCATAGAAGGAGCGGGGGTGATTAAGCCCCCTTCCTTGCCTCTCTAGTGCCGACAGCTCCAGCAGAGAGAGAGAGAGAGAGAGAGAGAGAGAGGGAGAGAGAGAGAGAGAGAGAGAGAGAGAGAGAGAGAGAGACATGGCAATGATCCTCTTCTCCCTCACCTCTCAAGCATCAAAGGCACCAAAGAGGAAGAGCAGACAATGATCCCCCATTTTCCTTGCCTCTCAAGCGTTGAGTATACCAGAGAGGGAGACCGGGCCATGACATCCCCTCCCTCATCTCTTTGGCACCGATGTCATCAGAGAGGGAGAGTGGGTGGTTAAATACCCCCTCCATTGCCTCTAGAGCACTAACGACACCAGAAAGGGAGGGGGGAGGTGGCAGACGGAAGCTAAGGGGGAGAAGGGATGCCTCGACCCTCCTCCCCCCGTAAACAAAAGCTTTTGGGACCCTTCCGTCCCCTGCGTCTGCGCAGATGGCACGTCAGTGGTGGAGGGAAACTTGCACCTATTCATAGGGTTAAAAGAACCAGGTCTAATTGCATATGCTATTGTCCTGAACGTGTGTGAGTGACGCAGTCAGAAGGGCATCGTCGCCGGTGATCCTGGTTTCAAACCTACGGAGAATGTTTCTCTTCCATCCACGACTAAGGGTTGGCCGACTGCAACGGAGGTAACCTCTTCGTTCGAACTTGGTTTTGACCGCTGTAAGAAGCGGCAAGAAGCTTTGTCTGAACACTACAATGTATTGAAAGTTTCTCAAACATTGCTATGAAGTATTCTCCTGTCTATGGAAAACTGGAAGACTGATAGACTTCCCAAAACATCACCAGTTGACGCTTGAAGAATTCCAAGCATAATTAGAAAAAAGGCCCTTTACTTGCTGAAATGAATTTCATTTCTTATACATCTTCAAGTTGAGGAATTCTAGACTAGCCGTTTCCAGAAACTTTTGAAACGGTGAGAACTTGTTTTCAGTCGAACCAGGGTGTCTCTTCAAGTTGATCATGGGTTTTGATAGAAAACATCTAAAAGCTCTGGTTCAGTTCTTTAAGAATAATCATGAGTCCTTCCTTTCTTTTCATAGACCATTCTAAATAATTAAAGGAGGAAAACTGACATTTTCCCATGTCACAAACAACATTCACTTGGAAATGCTTCAATGCATGAAATGTAGCACCAACAGTGCCTGAATCATTGTGCTTTGACCCCAAAGTTTTGGGTACTTTGTGAGAAAACCAGGAAGGGCTACATTTCAATACCACAACATGGCTCAACAAAAGTGGTTCATGCGCTAAACAAACATTGCTTGCACAAAAGAGCCACTACGGCGTACACCGGGATGAAAAACCACAATGATGATATACATGGAAATGAGTTATCTGTTTCACATGAAAAAAACACAGGCACCATATGTCATGTGACCACTTGACAACTCACCTACTTTTCATAACGATACAAAATGTATGGACATCACAAAACGAGTGTCAATTGCATGGTTACACGAGCGTTGACCACATCATCGACGTAAGTGCCGATTGAACTACGTACAACAGCACAATTGGTGGTCGCAAAACTTTTTTCAGCGTCAAGCACACCAGTAAAAAGGTTCCAGTTGCGACTGTATCCATGATACTAGTGAAGAAAGCGTTTTTCACGGTTTACAGAGGTATAACCAAAACAAATTCTAGTGGGTTTTGATTGGACCTAGAATGCTGGGTAGAGTCATCTATGAATTCAACAAAACAAGAACGTGAGTACCGATCGCACTCAACACACACACACACACACACACACACACACAC
>SZWC01005784.1:0-15404 GCA_023375785.1 Penium margaritaceum | reverse complement strand
CACGCACACACACACACACACACACACACACACATACACACACACACACACACACACACACACACACGCACACACACACACACACACACACACACACACACACACACACACACACACACACACACACACACACACACACACACACACACACACACACATACACACACACACACGCACGCACGCACGCGTGCAATGGTGGAAATCCATGCGTGATGGTCGATTGACAAGTGCCGGTTGCACATGGAATATGACCAACATGGAAAATGCAACTGTAGCATTCATGCGAGTGTTGAACAGACAATTTCCATGAGCGTTGAATGTATGGTGGACAAGTGAATTGGTAAATCAACAACACGAGTGCTGAATGCATCGTTGTCATGAACATTGCTTACACGATTGACAGAACCTACAAGTTGCACTTTTGTCATGGGTGCCAAATGCACTATAGATACGAGTGTGGAACGCACAATGACCGTGAATTCCGGTTGGACTAGCTATGTTGGTTTTGATGGTATAAGACATGTTATTAGATGCCTCTTACATTGATAACATGGGTGCTGATCGCACTCCATTGCATTCACTAGAAAGAACTAGTGGACGCTTTACATAGTCGTGCTAGCTTGTAGCAGACCATCCAATGAAAGCATATGATCTGTACACAACGTGGTTCTATGGGCAAGTGCATTGAGCGCATTAATTGAAGCACCAAAAACTCGTCGACTGACGTTCCCAAGGCAACTTGACAAAGTCGATGACGGTCATGATATCAAGTTCTTCAAATACAAAATTCACATGCATGTACGGAAATAATCACGGACAAGTGTGATGATCGGACCTATGCCCAAACAACATAGCAAAAGCACATATATCTTGATGGTCACTGACAATGGCCACCAATGGAAATTAGAAACTTTGCCCTACCAATAGCAATTTGTAGAGGTACTTCCAAAAGAAGTGCAAGCCAAAATTTCATTGATAAACCACATGTGTGACGAGGACGATTTCCCCAAAGTAGGACCATGCTAAAGGTGGACGAACACATTCATACCCATAGATGAAAAGTGCTACAAAATCCCAGTCGGTTGAACACCAATTCCAAAACATGCACGGCTTGCATGACCGTAGGAGGTCATAGAGCATGACCAAGTGCTGGAAACACCCATGTTTTCAAAGGGTTAACGTATCCTAAAAACCTTTGAATTTGATGATAACTAGTTTTTGCTTCATCGAATTTCGTCGAAAACAAGCGTTCGTCGGATTCATACGTACCACCTAAACAATTACAACATCAAACAATTTAAATCAAGGTACCACGTCCAGATTTTCATTTTTTAGGGTCCTGGGTTCTTTACCATTGGTTTCTAGGTGGAAAAGACTATTGACATGGATGTTATGGTCTACAAATTCAATTTGATGAACTTCTGGTCAGTCTATGCACAATTTCGCTCGGTACGTCCGTAGTAAGCACTTCATTGATTCATAAAAGACAAAACACTACAGCAAAGTACTAGTCAACAACATGCAAGAGTGGGAAATGACTTCTTACGCACGAAAGAACAGTACTCCAACACGGACATCACACAACAAAATCATCTTCCTCTGGCAGGTCCAAGTGGAATAGCAGTCGGCCAGCAAATGGTGTCGCTACCCTCTGGAAAAGTGGATCCAACACACGAGGGGAGTTGGAGCACGACCACGCGTTTTTCATGAGGGGCTCGGATTCACGCAAGTACTCGCACACATCAAAAAACCATTCGCACGATTCCTCCTTCAGCACCTGCATGCCTTTGGTCATGTTCCCCCCCTCTGCCGAACGTTCCACGCCCCACTGTGAGAATATGTCCTCAGGCTTGTTTTTGAACGGGCATATGATTCCTACGTCCATCGGCTGTGCCTTCGATGTGCAATGGGCGGGAATATGCAGGGTGTGGATGTATGATAAATGAGTCCGCAGCCACTCCTGGCAAGTCAAGCTGCACTACGGACGCCAAGCATCGAGAAAGAGGAGCACATGTGCCTCTCTGTCTCAGATACCAAGAGCCTGACATGTCCGATGGTAGCACAGCAGAACAACGTTGCGAACCCAGTGCTTTGTGGTGTCGCCGTTTGCCCAATGAGTGGGCGTGAAAGTCAGGTCCAAGCCGGCTTCGACCAATCGCTGCGCTTTTTCTCCACGTGGCAAACAGCGCATGGTTTTGCCACCAAAAAACAGCTGCATCGGTAGAAGTTCGCCGTTCATCAATGACGTCACCACGGCTGTCACCTGTCTCTTGTCCTCGATGTCGACGATGCCGATGTCGTCGGCACCACGAGGGGCGTAGGTGTGGTTGGTGGCAGGCATGAGCTGAACGCCGGTATGATCGGCGTTCAGAACCATGAATGGCGAGATGCCATACAAGGTCAACATGCACGCCGCGCGGCGATGCATGGTGAGAACCTGTTCTTCCCAGTCGTCAAAAACCTTATGCGCAGCACTCATAGCAGATCGCCAAGCCCACCCGAGCTCCTTGGTGATGAATTTGCGCACCCATGTGCGGCTGAAGGCGCACAACCCGATGCCCTCCAGCTCGTCCGGTGCATGGAGTGCCACGATGCCACAAATCTCTCTGTGGATGCCTTTGCTGTTCAATGCGTGGCTAGCGTCGCGTGCGTCTGTCAGTCGCTTCTTGACTTCCACGAGGATTGCTGGCCTGTCCGACATCCAGGCCCATTTTCTTGTAGAGCTATGCTTGCGGTTCTTGTTGTTCGCAGGTGTTGATGGTGCTGGTGCTATGGAGGCAATAACAGCTGCAACATACAGTGGCTTTAAAACTTTGCAGCCATCCATGAACCACTCGTGTGGATGCTGCGAGTGTGTCGAAAACAAAATACCCGTCGTGGGTACGGAAAGTGCCCTTCAGATGTTGTACCGCCGCGTACGCCATACCGTGTGCCTTGTATGCCTTGTAGATGGTTTGGAAGTGGCCACTTTCAAACTAATCACAGTAGCGCCTATGTTTGCTATTGGTACCATTGGATGAGGAGCCCGTGGTTATCGATTGCGAGATCGACAGTTGTAGGCACTCGGTGTCAGTTGTATAATCCGAAGATTGTTTGTCGTTGCTCCCGCTACTACTACAGTTGTTGCTGTTGTCCTTGTCGGAGCTGCCGTTGGATGTGGAGGAAGTGTCGATGATGGTTGGCTTGGATGCCTGCAGAGGACTTTCGGCTTTTTTGAAACCGAAGTCGGGCGATGGGTGAGGGGTCTGCCCAGCTAGAAGCAATCCATCCGAGATGAGTAGCGATGCAGAACGCGCCCTCCTGCGAGTAGAGGTCGGAGGAGATGGCTTCGGTGTGTCGTCCTCACGCCACTTCCCCTTTTCAGCCGCAGTTGGAGGATGGCGGACAGGGTTCACCGTGGGAGATGGAGCAGGCTCGGTGGGCAAGACGGGCTCCTCATCTGTGCGAACGCGAGAGGGCCCTGCACCTGGGCTGTAGTTCCACACACGCGGAGCTGCCTCACGTGTCATGCATGGAGTCTCGTCAATTCGTTGTTTTGCGCCAGCGACAGCGATGACAGGGGGGACGTTCGAGGGAAGCGAGAGCATGGATGTCGACGCGGGAGAACCCTCCGGATACGGGGAATATCCCTCCGGAGTCGTCTTCTTCTCCTCTGTGTCATCCACGGGCAAGACCGTGAGCTTGTGCGGACGTCCAACAGGACGCTTGGGCATAGGGGGACGAGGTGGGGTTCCCTGACGGGGGATTTCCACAAGCCTGTGTGTCCTGTCCTCAAACGACACCTTCACTAGGAAGTAGTGCATAGTACTGGTGCTGATTTGGCACAGAGAGTGTGGGTGGGCAGACTGACACAGATAGGTGTATGACAGGACAGGGAATAAGGAGAACATGCACGAACGTGGATGAGCCCTGCCACGCACTACGGTACGGTGCACCCGGACCGACCAATCGTTCCACGTGACACACGAATCCTTGCGCGCCATCAACAAACATTTGACCGTTCAAAAAGCAAGCGCTCGAACGTTGGCGCAAGTTCAAGGTTCGTTGAAAACTAATAAATGTCCGCATAAGATAATCGAATTAAAGGTACCACCCCCCAAGTTTTGTCGATTTTAAACGTGCCACCTACATAACTTGAAATCGGGAAAAAACTCGTCGAATTGATTATGCTTCAGGTAAATCATCGAAATCGAAGTTCTTTAGGGTATGCGATCCATACCATGGTACTTCAGCCACGTGAAATTGGGTACACAGCATGCATGGATAACGTGTATGACATGCAAAAAAACCTTATCCACTAACAGTTAGTGCATTGATCATGAAATCAAGTTGTAGATAAGTTGGACAAACGAATGATCACAATGATCTTGTGACATTTGAACAAGCTGACAATATGAGGTGATGTTTTTAATGAATATGGCGACACCATTTCACAAAAAAGTTGTTTAGTGAGTGCAAGACGTGTTCTACAACAGTCCCATGTCCCATCGCCACAATTTTCAAAGACAAATGTGATCGTTTCATGACTAAGCAGACCTGGTGTGTTACCACATGAATATGTCCTGAGATATGAAACAGACCTGGTGTGTTACCACGTCAACTTCAATCCTTGAAGATTGACATCACGCTGCTTGTACACAGTATATACTAGATGCATCAATACATTTCAAAGTTTTTGAGCTTCATTGCCGATGAAAACATCAGTCTGCGGTTGAACATGCCAAGGATGATACACTTGAATACATTCTCAATGAAAAAACCATTGACATCCTCTCACTTAGTGAGTGATGGGTACAAATTGTGGTACTCGACCGGTACTGATGATGACAAGGCACACAAGTGTGAGGACAACCCTCTTCAAAAGACAGGGATAATTGTGATTGGATGTGGTAAGTGCGCCATGGAGGGGCGCAGGCTTTACTATGGGTCCTCAACATTTTAAGTTGTTGCAATGCGGTAGTTGAAGACTGCAAAGTGTCACTCTCTAGTTAATGATGAGATCGACTGAATGTCAAATGTGAAGAAAATTGAAGGCAACACCTTTAGTCTATCATCACTCGATGAGTGAACATGTCATGGACCTTGATAGACAAAACTGCATGAAATGATATTGGTGACATGAGTTCACCCATGGTTCCATGAAAATTCCATTTAAAAGAAAATGAGTGACACTCATTTTCTACTAATGGAGTTCCCGAGTACTATAACAATCTCATAGTTCTCTACTACAACATGGTTGGGATCAAAAGAAGGTATAGGTTTTGTGTATAAAGCTTTTGACCGTGGCAACGACCTATAAGCCGATAGTTCTATGCTAACATTTTGTTAGCATCCGCATCATGGTGGTCCAACCGACCACATTACGAGTAATAATCAACATTGAAGCAAAATAAGAACTGGTGTATTGTAACCAAATGTTGATGTGAAAGGACTCTTCAAGCTGGGCATTGAGAAACGGTGTATCTCATCAGATTCTTTTGATGTTTGAAGAAATGCCTCAAAGTTGTTGGCATTGTAACATGGTACACTAGTCGTGTACGTTACGCTCTTCAAACATCGTACGGATGGATTTTGATCATGCCAAATACATGATATAGCACCGTCCATGTAACATCCGATCATCCAATTTGCTGGAACAAAATCAATCTCTACGAGAGATCATAACTACTACAGTGTGGTTGAACCATGCTTCACTCACATACAAGGTCATGGTGAAGTGACTCAAGCCCCCTTGGGTTTGGGGATGGTTTGATTGATGTACATTGCCAAATAGAAGTACAATATGTTTTTGGGTATTGCTGTGGTGATATCCAAGATTGTGGTGGTTTTTCAGATGTCTTCGATGAGGGCGATACCCTCTACAAGTGCCTTGGATACGACATATGAGATATACTATATGGAGTGGAAGTACCGAATGTACATAGTAGAATACGTTGAAGCAACTTGAATTATTGCGACTTGGCAAACACAATCCATTGATGGGTTCCTCAATGGAACTTTAGGATGAGATGACATAAGCACGGATGGATTTTGGAACCGGTGGTTATGGGATCACCGGACGTGATTTGGAAGTATTCGATCACATGGGATTAACACCCAAAGCATGTCCTTCCAACTTGTAGTGCATGGATTGTGAACATGGCACACCTGTTTGGTGAAAACCATGTAATGAACACTTTGTTTGTGGATGCGATCCACGATTGTTGAGATACGTTATCTCAACTAACCAAGTTGAAAGTGATGTGCTTTTGACAGGGGCATGGGCGGCACCCTACAGTAACCATTTTGGACAGAAACGAGGAGATGGTGGTTGAGACCAAGATCATCTAGGTTGGGGCATTTTCATGTCCAATGATTGAATTGGACGACAATTGTGCATTCCAGGCGACCGATGCTGCTTCTTACAAAGATGAGTGCAATCTTTGCATGAAAAAACAAGGGTGCTCAGCAACTATGTCTTAGGATCTTGGTGCCTCCCAATCCTCAGATAAATATAGCATGTAAATTGAATAGGCTTAGTGGAGCTTGGTTGAGTTCAGCCAACCAATCCACGGGTGCATAAAGAAGTCAGGTAGACCTACGCGTGGTCATGAACGTGTGGTTTTGAACCAAATGGGCTGATGTCCAAATCCTAGATTGCACGTGTTGACGATGTTACAGGAAGGTAGTGCCTTGGCAACAAACCCTTGGAAGAGATCGTGTTTGAACGACATGGGAACTATTATGTGGACCTGGACAGTTTTTGCGGGGACCCCCGGTTTGTTGGTCGCAGTGACGCTCCTTGCAAAGGGGGATGAGGCTTCACCACAACAACTTGCTCAACACGTACCATGCGGAATGTAGGAACTTTAATTCTATTTGCCCTCTTCCAAACTGGCAATAGATAATTGATAGTGTACATCCCAAAAAGGCATTGACCATGCCACCGATACAAACGTATGAAGAGTCTTTGGTGAAAACGCATCAAAACTTGTGAAGAACATACAAGGATTGTATGTTTCTCATCTTGGTAAGAGTCAAGGGACTACGCATTTAACACCGGATGTTGTACGCAAATGTTCATAATCACAAAAACCACAAGTGTGTGGTTGGTTGTGTGTGAACGTGACGAGACCGTGTTGTGGATGACAAGAGTTCACACGTGTGAACTCTGTTGCATGGTTGGCATCATGAAGTACTCAATGATCAAACCTTTGCGAGCAAAGAGAAACTGGGACAGTTCAAAGCAAAGGGAGAGGAATTCAGGGTATGAGCCATTTTGAGGATTTTGAAGCGACGTTCAATTGTTGTTCCCCGGTTTTGGAGGCTCGACACCGATGTCTCGACAAATCATTTTCTGAACAATTATCTTGGTCTAGAGTCTAGTTTGACTCTAGCCCGGATTGCGTCCATAGGCCGGATTTAAGGTAAGATGAGTGCCGCAATGGAAGATCTATTCTGGCGCTCTTCCTCCACCCTTAGGTTGGCGCTAAGGTCTTGTTTCAGCGTGGCAATGGCACATGGAACGATTAGGCTTAGGATTGTTGTTTTACGTTCATGCCCTATGACGACCCCATCCATTTGTGGTGCGGTTCGTCTTAGCCAAAATGGCTGAGGCGACCATTTGCATGCTCTCTTTGGACTACTATTATGAGGGCCTACATTTTGATTCCAAAGTTAGTTGCAAAACAACCCAAGAGCTGTTACACTGGGACGATAGCAATAGAGTTTGTTGCGGTGAGATAGTGCGTATGAGTTTTCTCACAGGGTAGGAATTTGGGGAGGTGCATTGCTCCTGCCAGATTTCATGGAACAGGTGTGCACCGATGATTTCCCATAATGGATGGATGTCTTGTTCAAGGGGGTCAATTAGTGGGTTAGTGGTGTTTGGCTTGTGTTGAGGGAGGAATGAAGGGGGTGATGTAGGGTGACAAGTCAAGGGGGTTTTGGCGGCTACATGTGAGAAAGCAATAGGCAATGGATTCCTCTTCGAATAAAGTTGTGCCAGGTGCCGATTCCGACCCCGTACTTGACGAGGACTCCCTCTTGTTTGGATCTGAACCTGGAAACCATCGTACCACCTCCTGGTTGATTGGAGAGGTCTATTCTGGAAGCGCCTTGCCATCAGATGTCCATCTTATGGGGGTTTAGCATACATGGTGTTTGCCGACAAAGTGAATCTTGCTACAACGTCTGTGAAAACCAACAGATGGTGGCATAAAACTGCCCGGTGCCAGACAAATCGATGCGTAGAGCATGAGTTGACAAACCACTAACCCACCACACAACCAACAAGTGAATCAGAAGCAAGAAGCGAGTAAGAGTGGTGAATGCCAGCATGACAAGATTTCTCCACTTGGTTTTCTCGGTAATGTTCATCTCAATATGAGATATGGGGTGTGTCTACTTGAAATTTCGTGGAGCCTGCAGAAAAACCACAAAGGTCGCCATGGATTGGCATCAGTGTCTACTTGCTTGCTAGAAGAGTGCAAGTTTTCAACGATAGCAGGTCCTCATACACCTGCGGCTTGAAACTAGGCAAAGATTAGACATAGAAATGCAAAGTTGACATTTAAAAAATGTTGGCAATCAAAATAGGCACCTAAAATCGTCGCGATCTGGACCCATCACCTCGCGCCTATGCGAGTCGCAAACAAGCAGATCTCATATGTTTTCCCTCCCTCTCCTGGATATCTAGGGAATGAAGTAGATGATGGCAGGGGGAGACATTCTTGTGGCAACAAACACATTTTTATGTTCTCATTATTTGAGATTAGTTCTTTGGCTAGTGTAGCAAAAAAACCTGACTGATGGGTTGGACCCAAGTCGCAATGTCTGTTTTCTACCTAATTGGCTTCGTTTGGCGGATTCCACGGTGTCCGGTTTATTTTCCGGTAGAAGGTTTGAATTTACGGGCCATGTGTCCAATGCCTCACAGTCTCATCCACCAAAATCTTCATTTCGTCAATGGCAGACCTGTTGGAAAAAGATCAATCCACCTCTCAAGATTTTTTGTAGCCTTTCTTACACCACACACACATTGGAGAAGGGTTAACATGTAACAAATTAATTAGGACTGGGAGTGGCTTTTGGATAAACTCCCGATCGCCCCCACTTTTGGCCGACCATTTTTTAGACGCCCCTATTCTGAGAAAAAATGGCTACGTCGTCCCCATTTGAAAAACTTATGGCTAGTTCACCCCCATCTCTTGACTAGTTTCCCAACTTGCCCCCATTTTTTTTCAAATGGCTACATAAGCCCCATTTTTAACGAATTTTCAAGAGTTTGGCTTTACAGATGTCGACATCAGCACAGCCTTGTCAACATCTCATAACCAGCAAGCACACCATCGCTCAATAAACGGAACGAGACCATACTAATGTAGGTGGACAGCATGGTGATTGGAAATTATGTTCTCTCGGTTTGTATGTTGGGTTTGTTGTTGCAAACACAAGTTTAGGGTTTGGTGAACTCAACATAGCATGACGCGACACTGGTGATATCATCCACCATAGCGGACTGGTTCACTCCAGTGTTCCACGCCAAAAGTGGATGACGGCCCAATGGGACGACGTAGACCCACCCCAGGGGATATGGGACCGTGCGTCGCAAGACTAGGGTTGACGTGGACACGGACACGTACATTCTGCCTGCCCGACATTATAGCCGCACGTTTTGAACCATAGGACAAGTAGTTGGACCGGGTTCGCGTGTCGAACTTTGGAATTCACAAAACAAGAGTTTGACTTTCCAACATGTTCTTTGTACCGGTTTTCACTATGAACATGTACTATCGTGTGTGCTTAAAGTGCTTCCCCGTCTGTCCATTTCGCTAACTGTACAATCATTGTCGATCTATGAGTACACGTTGGATTGACATGGTCACCAACCGACAACCAAATGGCCCGGCACATCATGGATGGGGCACTCCCGTAGCGGACCCTGTGGCGGCTCATCAAGCATGGGTCGCATTAAAGGAGGAGTAGGAGCTGTATGTAGTACACAACGTACTATTCGGCCATGAAGAACCATCATGGGACCTCACTCCTGTGACTCTTGAACAGATGGCATGGAACTTGGGGGTGTCCATGCCGAGTAGTAGGCCACCAAACGTTCTCAAGCCATGGGATCCATGGGTATGGACCGAGCCACCGAGTCCGTATTGGCTTTTGCGCATCTTATCATTGAAGCTTTTTACACAATTCATGTCCACCTTGCCCCATCTTTTAAGGGGCATGTGAGTTTGTGTTAAGGAGTTTATTCCTATAATGCCCTCCGTTTAACGTAGGAGTGAACCATGATTTCTTCTTTTCTTTTGTACATGGCCCTTTCCTTTTGGCTTACAATGGCATAACATCACACAAAAATTTTTGGAGTACCCATACTCTATTGTCGTATGCTATGAATTCTGCAAAATCATTAAAAGTTTCCCCAAACTCTGTGCTTCACACTACGGATGTGTTTTCCAACATAAACTTTGCACATAACTTGCGTGTCTTTGTCATTTGTGTGGTGTATACGTAATTTTTCCGATCATAACATTGTTACTACACATGTGACTATGGTTTTCGGAACTCTACATGAAGTGTACAAGGTACCCGATCGTGGAAAAATTTTGCTATTCTAGTGAACAGATCACATGTTGAATGTATAATGTGTGTAGGTTTCACCGTTAACTAAGGTTTTTTTGCTCATTATGCAAGACCTTTTCCTCAAAAATCACACACAAGTACCGATTACATGTGTTTTACAATGTCTGCACAATGTGATCACCACAAAACGTGTTGTGAATTCTGGGTTACTTGCTAACCACCTTATTCAGTTGCATGCATTTAGGGAACTCTTTGTCTGTCCAACACTCATAGACAAAACCAGAACCTATCATGTAAGAGTGCACATACAATGAACGCACATTCAAAGCAATAGGAAGTAGAAATGAGGCAACATAGTAATGCTTCATTTCCATGTGTAACACAATGGAGAGAGATCACAGGACACAATCTACTCTTGCAAATACAATGGCAAGTTGTGCGCCCAGCGGATCACATCACAAGCTGCGCGCGGGCAGGCATCTTCACACTCCACTGCATCATAAAACACTTCCTCCGGCTGGCCACGTGGTATCTTACCATGTTCACACGACTCCACAGTCAGGTGTTGCAACCTCAACCGCCCCCTAACAAAAACTCCCATTCTCGACCTTCGTGATCCTGTGCTTGAGGATTCTTGGACAGGCATGAGTAAGATAGTCGTTGTTTACGTGCAAGAATACAAACAAAGAAAATTAATTAGGATGTACATAAAATGTGGAAGAGCAACGTTAAGTTATGGAGTGTGCGACATGTACTGCCTATGCTAGGAATAAAACTACGAGCGTAAGGAAGAAGTTAAATTCACAGAGCTCTAGTGTCAGGCAAAAGGTTAAGGTCAGGCAGTCCCATATCGGGTACGAGCTTGCAGACCATGGCATACTGATGCCAGAAAGTTGCCTCCTCTACCTCATGCCTTGCCCTCCTGGTCTCTTTGTCTAGGTCGTACTCCTCGTCTGAGGTATCAGAGTGTGTCCACTCAGATGTACAGTCATCCACAAGAGCGGGTCTGGCGACCACGACCTCATTATTCTCCTCCTCTCCTACACTCTCCTCTTCATATTCCTCCTCATCCTCCTCTCCCCCCTATTCCTCATCATTTGCGATCTACTCCTGAGTTAGGCCGCCATCCACAAAGTCCACCTAAAACCTGCCTCTTGCACTGGCTGCAGAACTTTGTGTAGTAGTTTCTGCTTCCACGTCAGATGCAGCAATGATGCATTCTGTTGCATCTTCCGTAGTAGTAGCTACGGCAACTTGTTGTGCGCACAGCTCAGCCGTACGTCTTGCAGGCATTTGCGCCTGTGTTGGCCCGGGTGGGTCTGTGCGCCTACAATTCTGGTGGCCTTTCTCGCCATATTGACCACATATGTGGTGGGCACAGAGCAGGTCGCCCCGTCGCTTGCATTTTGCTTGCAACCGTCCCAATACACGGCCGCCTGGTGTTTGCCGCCAGGGCCTCGGTGGCTCCCCCACATGGTCTATTTTGGGCGGCGCTGGCTTCAACACCTTCAGGTCCACGCCAAACATGCAATGGCCATAGCAACACTTCCGTGCAACAACACTGAATTCCATATCGGTGTAGCCAATTGGGGTCACCCCGTTCTCCAGCAACACTACACATGCGTGCACACACAGGATGCCAAACTCCTGGTAGTAGCCACAGCTGCACTTTTGCATGCGGCAGTTCACCTACCGCGGCACACCCCTGCTCCTAATGACTGTCGCCATGAGGTTCTTGGTGTGCACCACCTTGTATTCATGTGCCGCTAGGAAGTTGTATTGAGGGGCCTTCTTAGGTGTTGTCACCCACTTCCTCTCCTGGCCGCTGCCCATGTCAATGTCGTGTGCCAGCCTCTTGTGCATTCCAAACAGCTTTTGGATGAAAGGGTAAAGGCTGGCGAAGCACTAGAACAAGGACAACTTCCTTGCTTTGATGATCCGTGTATTCAGTGACTTTGCGACATTACACGTGGTGTGCTCGCCACACCCTGGTAGACTATGGAAGCGGCTCCAGTACCGCAACGCGACGCCGTCCTCGTCACCATGGCTCAAAACATACCTGTAAGAGCCTTGGTTTGTCTCCATCAGTTCCAGACTCAAGTTGTCATACTCCTCACATTCGTAAGAATGTGCCAATTGCCACAAGATCTTCGACACAGTCTTGTTGTACGTCAGCCAAATACTCTCCTTGATGTGGAATGATTAGTACTTGTGGTTGGCATGAGAGAGCAACATCAGCATGGCCGCCAGAAGACCGGCATCCCTGTCACTGATCATGGTTGTGCCGCCCTCCCGCAGGATCCAGTACGTGTTGGCGAGCTGGAGCAAGAACCAGCCCGAATTGTCCTCATCCTCCTTGCTGACGATGGCATGTAACATTGGCACGCTTTTGTTGTTGGCATCGCGAAATGCTTGTAATCGTTCTTAAGAAACGTACTGTCCAGCGTCACGATGCGGCGCACGTGCAGCCACGCCTTGCGGCAGGCATCAGGCATGAGAAAGCATTGATGGAATGCTTTCTCCTTCTTCTCCGCAACACTGACGGGTCCCGGATCTGGGGGTCCGGGGGTCATGGATTCCAACAACGCAGCTTCTTGCTACGCCTCCCACTCTTCACGCACTCTCATGTCCTCATCCCATTTAGTGAATGACCAGGCATGCATGGGGTCAACTTATTACGTGGTTGGATCGACAACCAGGGGATCTAGGTACTGGGGACCAGGCAAAAGTTGCCTGCAAACGCTACATGTGGCGCAAACGGTTTGCTGGTCTTCGCTCAGCAAATTGAGAAACGTTGAAGAATCCATGCGGCTAAGATGAGGGCATGTTGGAAATAAAAAATGAAGAATAAATATGCACCATGCCCCCATGCCCTAGACTCACCGGGTGTGAGAGTGCCGGCTGGTGCCATGGGCGCAATGCGAGAGTGGGACAAGGACATTTGGGCTGCCCAGGCGTCAATAATGCGACATGCAACGTACAATGACGGACGTCGGAGACCCCTGCCAGCTCCAGGCCGCGGAGTGACATGACCGGAGTGCACTCGACCACAGTTGGAGGTAGGGGGGGGGGGTGGTTGGAATGCAGGACTGTAGGCGTCCCCGCATTGGTCAAAGTTTTTGCCACCGTGGCCGCGGTGGCCATGGACTAGATTAGTTCACGTTTATTTGGTGTCGTTTTGATATGTAAGAGGTTCCAGCATCAAGTTATGTTGTCGAAGATGAAGAATTGTGTTGTATAGAACGTGAAAAGACGCGGCAATTTGCCACTCAATACTCAAAAACTGTGAGGGAGAATGATAAACGCGATAGTTTCGACTTCTCAAGCACACTTACTAGGGTACTGTACACTCACATTACAAACATCATACGTGAACTTCGTAGCTTCTAAACATATCGTCAATGATAGTGGCCAAGTCTGGACAGCAAACACAGCAGACCAGGTGTCTGGAATGATGTACAACACGTTTGCTTTGACATTGTTCTTTAGTAATGTGTAATGCAAAATATTATCGTTACCGTGCCCCCAGTTCTAAAATGGGAGCAGGACGTCTAGTACTTCATCCTTCCTAGGTGTCCTAGCCATAATAATTCAGAGCACCAGCAGTGGGGGCAACCTGGCTTTAAGTTTCCATAATGGGGGCAACGTAGTGACTTTCCTTATGATGCGGCCGTCTCAGAATCGGTCGAGCGAGAAAAGGGGCAAATTGCAAGTCCGCCCAGTTACTTTTGCATGAATGATTGCGTACAACGAGTAGTTGTCTTGCGGACGCAACGCAAGATGGAACAATGGCCTATAAAGCGGATGGTGGTGTTGAATCCTGCAGACAAGACTATCGACTGAAGATAGAAATGACGTTTAGGATGTATTCGCTAAGCGGGTTTGCTCATGTCTGCTCCGATTTCAGGATACCCAACCTAAGAGGCCATCCAGACTGATTCAATGGCATCGATGGCGGGGAATGAAAATATGGGAGAAACAAGAGAGAAGAATCGGACGCTCGCCTTAATGTATATGTATATGTATATGTATATGTATATGTATATGTATATGTATATGTATATGTATATGTATATGTATATGTATATGTATATGTATATGTATATGTATATGTATATGTATATGTACATGTATATGTATATGTATATGTATATGTATATGTCTATGTATATCTATATGTCTATGTATATGTATATGTATATGTATATGTATCTGTATCTGTATATGTATATGTATATGTCTATGTAAATCTATATGTCTATGTCTATGTATATGTATATGTATATGTATATGTATCTGTATCTGTATATGTATATGTATATGTCTATGTAAATCTATATGTCTATGTCTATGTATATGTATATGTATATGTATATGTATCTGTATCTGTATATGTATATGTATATGTCTATGTAAATCTATATGTCTATGTCTATGTATATGTATATGTATATGTATATGTATCTGTATCTGTATATGTATATGTATATGTCTATGTAAATCTATATGTCTATGTCTATGTATATGTATATGTATATGTATATGTATCTGTATCTGTATATGTATATGTATATGTCTATGTAAATCTATATGTCTATGTCTATGTATATGTATATGTATATGTATATGTATATGTATATGTATATGTATATGTATATGTATATGTATATGTATATGTATATGTATATGTATATGTATCTGTATCTGTATATGTATATGTATATGTCTATGTATATGTCTATGTATATGTATATGTATATGTATATGTATGTGTATGTGTATGTGTATGTGTATGTGTATGTGTATGTGTATGTGTATGTGTATGTGTATGT
>SZWC01005783.1:121191-148340 GCA_023375785.1 Penium margaritaceum | reverse complement strand
ACGCACGCACGCACGCACGCACGCACGCACGCACGCACGCACACACACACACACACACACACACACACACACACACACACACACACACACACACACACACACACACACCTTGGAAGCACGCACTGTGTCGTGACCCAAGTGAAGTTGGCGGCGGCATTGGTGGCGCACTTGAATGCTGACTTGGCGGCAAAGGGGCACGATGTGCCCGTGTAGAGAGGTGGCACCGTCGTGCGCTGCCATCTACGTTGCAGGAAATGGAAGAAAAGAAAAGAAACCCAAAAGAAGGAAAAAAAAAACAGAGAAGGCATACATGGCTCAATTCTTCCGTCTCTGCTGTCGGTGTTATGCTGTTGTCGGTGTTATGCTGTTGTCACTGACAACACCATAGCACTGACAACTTGTCAGTGCTATGCTGTTGTCAGTGCTATGCTGTTGTCGGTGCTATGCTGTTGTCGGTGCTATGCTGTTGTTGGTGCTATGCTGTTGTCGGTGCTATGCTGTTGTCGGTGCTATGCTGTTGTCGGTGCTATGCTGTTGTCGGTGCTATGCTGTTGTCGGTGCTATGCTGTTGTCGGTGCTATGCTGTCGTCGGTGCTATGCTGTTGTCGGTGCTATGCTGTTGTCGGTGCTATGCTGTTGTCGGTGCTATGCTGTTGTCGGTGCTATGCTGTTGTCGGTGCTATGCTGTTGTCNGCGGCAAAGGGGCACGATGTGCCCGTGTAGAGAGGTGGCACCGTCGTGCGCTGCCATCTACGTTGCAGGAAATGGAAGAAAAGAAAAGAAACCCAAAAGAAGAAAAAAAAAAACAGAGAAGGCATACATGGCTCAATTCTTCCGTCTCTGCTGTCGGTGTTATGCTGTTGTCGGTGTTATGCTGTTGTCAGTGCTATGGTCTTGTCGGTGCTATGCTGTTGTCGGTGCTATGATGTTGTCGGTGCTATGCTGTTGTCGGTGCTATGCTGTTGTCGGTGCTATGCTGTTGTCGGTGCTATGCTGTTGTCGGTGCTATGCTTTTGTCAGTGCTATGCTGTTGTCGGTGCTATGCTGTTGTTGGTGCTATGCTGTTGTCGGTGCTATGCTGTTGTCGGTGCTATGCTGTTGTTGGTGCTATGCTGTTGTCGGTGCTATGCTGTTGTCGGTGCTATGATGTTGTCGGTGCTATGATGTTGTCGGTGCTATGCTGTTGTCGGTGCTATGCTGTTGTTGGTGCTATGCTGTTGTTGGTGCTATGCTGTCGTCGGTGCTATGCTGTCGTCGGTGCTATGCTGTCGTCGGTGCTTCTTTGGTGCATTTCACCAGATACAAGATAGCAAATCGTTTAGTTCTTGTTCTGACTCAGAAGCGGCGTTAAACTGTCATGCCACTGCTGTCATGCCACTGCTGTCATGCCACTGATCTCATGCCACTGCTGTCATGCCATGACTGTCAAGGCATGAGAAATACTCTCCCACCATCGTGTGGTACGAAAGATCTCGCACAAGTCCTCTCTTTAGTGAAATCTCAGAAGCTTTGGACGCTAAACAGGCATTAATCTTCGACAACCGATGGGTACAGTCCATACCCATGCAAAAATTGGTGACTGCCAACTCTCTCACTGCTCTCAGACTCTCTCTGAACACAAGCGTCTGCTTGTGTATTGGATGTGGACGAATCCACCATCTCAGAAACCGTTCCGTGGTTCTGAGTCTTACAGCAGCGTACCGGACCTACAGAATTCAGTGAAATGTGCTGATTCTAAGGAGACCACTCCATTGAAGATATCAACTTTCCCGGTTTCAGTCACTTATAGTTCAGTCGTGCTTCATCTGCATTTGTCTTCCCCATTGTCTTGTACCGTCTCGCTGGAGTTTAGTGGCCGTTGTGTTGTCGATGATGGCCTAGGGTCGAGCTCCTCGTTCACATTCCTTTGTCCCGCGACTGGCACTGCAGCAGCTTACCCGACTGGCACTGCAGCAGCTAACCCGGCTGGCACTACAGCAGCTAACCCGGCTGGCACTGCAGCAGCTAACCCGGCTGGCACTACAGCAGCTAACCCGGCTGGCACTACAGCATTTAACCCGGCTGGCACTATAGCAGCTGGCACTGCAGCAGGTTAGCTGCTGGCAGCAGCTAACCAGACTGGCACTGCACCAGCTAACCCAGCTGGCGGAGCAGCACGATACGCCGTGTACCCGACTTGCCCTCGTCCAGTCACCGCTCACCCACACAAGTCACACTGACTTTTTTTCAGCCACTCAAAACATTCCTGGCAGCTGCAGAAACTCCGTCTCAGACTACGTGAGTGGAATCAGTGGAGACACACATCGAAGGAGGCGGCAACGAATTCACTGAAATTTTTCAAGCTCCTTTCAGCGGATCAACCTCTTTCTTCCATTGCTAGCTCAAGGGCAGGGGGGAGGGGAGGGGGGGGGGGGGGGGGGGGGGGGGGGGGGGAGGGGCGCAAAGTTTCTCGCGCATGCAGACCGGCTTGCTTGCGGCGACGCCAACCCGCAAAACCGATACAATCCCATCTCCCTTCGAATCTATTGGGAATTAAAGCTGAGCACTGACTGCAGTAGCTGCGATAGAGTACCCAGCTTTGACCGAAGGCAGACTGCGAAGCAACGGCATGCGACCAATGGCATGGGTGTGGACTGCAAGTGCGATTCGTCGCATGACCATAGCCTCATGCCGATCACACAAGCACAGCACAACAGCAGCACGCCGCCTGTGCTGTGCTGTTTTGTCTTTCAACTCTCCAGAAGCTTCCAGAAAACTGCGGCTGAAATTTCAGAGGAAGCGCACTCACGATCCGACTGCGAGATCGCAATACTGCGCGGATACGGCTTGCACGGCAGCGGCGAGCGCCACAACAGCAACCGCCACCAACAGCTGCATCGAAAGAAGCGGCGACATACGGCCGCCTCTTGGTGTGCGATGATGTCGAGAAAAGCCGCGTGAGGAAGCCATCGTTGATTACGGACGCGGTGGGGGGGGGGAGTGGATCCTGTCTAATTGCTTGAAAAGGCTTACGGATCGGTCGAATAGGGCGACAAAGAACGGAAGCAGGAAAGAACGATGAAGTGAAGTGTTTTGAACGCGAACACGTGCAGGAGCAAAGCGCCAAGTAGCGGTAGTAGATGTTTCTCTGGCAACAGCGCGAGTCGGGCTCAACTGCGACTGCGATGCGCAACTCACTTCAGTGGCTGAATTTGATTTTCAGAAGGAGAGCAGGCGTGTGGTGTTGAGATGGCGGTGATGTGTGTTTGTGCGTGTGTGTTTCTTCTCTGTGTGCTCGAGAGTTCGTGTGTGCCTGTGTGCCCGCGCTATGTTTTATTCGCAAACATATGCTCGGTTCGTGGCGCGGTTACGGAGGCACGGCGCGGAAGCGCGGCGCGGAACGGCCGGGGAAGGGGCAGGCCGAATCGTAGAGGGGGGTTTTTGGCGACAGCGACGCGACTGAGTTCGTTTCTGTCGGTGTCGGCGGCAGTGACGCGTCACGAAACACGCGACTTGCGTCAGCGCTGCGCCTCGCTGTCGAGCGCTTCGCTTCAGTCCGGGCTGTGCTGCGCTGTGACCAACACTTAACGACCAACTGTGGACCAGTGAGTATCTACTGTAGCAAGACCCCACTGGCGACGCGGGACAGAAAACAACATCGATGCGTTTCGCCACGGTCGGACCACCGCTGATTCAGCAAGAGCAAGACGCTTTTAAAAGGGAGAATTAAATGAGGGGCACTTTTGCAAGACGACCTCACCGACTCAAAAAGATGACCGAACTACCGTAGACTCGAAGCATTTATCTCTGATATCCTGTTACTTTCGACTTCTACCAGAACTATCTTTGTACGTGCTAAACAGGTTGGAAGACTAAACTCCCCCTTGATTGAAAGGAAGCCTCCCAGGCCCCGCTACCACGGGGCCTGAAGGTGTCCAAACGTTACTCAAACCAACAACCCCTGAATGTTTCGAGCGGGGTTTCAAAAAAGTTATGTTCTTTGACAATTTTGAAGGTTTTCTTGGATATGAGGAAGAAACACCGTGGGTCGACACCTAGATTGCAAAACAAAAGGGCTAATAGATAGCTTAGACCTTTGATTGAATTAAGGGGGTGTGATATGTTGCAAAAAAGCAACACGACTTCACATAACGCCCGAAAGGTTGAGCCATTAACCAGTAAACTTTTTGCATTACTTGTCTAGGGACTTGACACACCGTACTTTCACCTCATAACCGGGAACAACCTCAAGTAATATTAAATCACTTTTGGCAAGCAGCCCTTGTACAATTCAATGATTTTGCAAAACAATGGGGAAGTCAAACCTGACAACATATCTTCCACAAGTAGAACGAGTCAACACGAGATGACTTCTTTTCCTATGTCTACTATAGTTTCACACTAAAACAATAAAAAAGTAGCAATTGTAATCAACATTTGAAGAAAAGCGCCCGCGTTGCAATAGCCTAGTCTTCTTTCACCGTAAAGTTTTTGCACTCATCCAAACTTGGAGATAATCTATTCAACCAATGGCAAGCATGACAGTAGTAGCCATCAGCGTACGCAAAGAGGGGAATTCTATAGCCACAGCAATGGGAAAAGGGAAAGGCATGATAAGGAAGTAAACGAAATGTAACAAAGAATAATCCAGCAAAGACTTCTATTGTGCAAATGTAAAGTGATCTACACATGCAAAACCAAGTGTATGCTCAAGAAGGTGTTTGTCCATTCACAGGCTGCAAATATGGATTTGAATAAAAACAGATGAGCTTTAAATTCAAGCAGTTACTCGTCATATCAATCACTAGAAAAAATCATTCATATAACCAATTGTAATAACTACCAAAAAACAATTTCATAAGTAAAGTATTAAGAAGAACATCCAATAAATGAAACGTTTTAACTTAAAAAATAAGTTATACCTGAAATAAATCATGTATCAAAGTTATTGACAAAGGAAAACAATTGAAGTAAATGAAACCGTCCAAAATGCCTACAAATCATAACCACTTCATCAGACAACATATAAAACAAAACAAATATATAATCACGCCTAATTCATACCAGATGCAAATTTTAACCATCCAAATAGTTCATATAAGATGGTCCTTTGATGAAGTGAAAATCCATGCATGGCCTATCATTGCATATAAAAAACATTTAAATGACACTTTTATGCTATTACACTGAATATGATTAAAGTAGACCGTTTAAATATCCAAAAACTAGAAAACATACATGTCACTGACCATATCTCACTTTATTATTCAAATGTTTGTAATAATCTAAGTAACTTAAATTTATTCATTTAACCAATATCTTCAACTGCCTCTTCACATATGAAGTGTTCTTCATCGATATGATTCCTAAAATGAATACCTTATTCTTCAGAGTTATCCTTATCATGTAGAATTGTTTTTCATGATAGTTTACTTTCTCATCTCACTCGCCATACAATCCAAGATCTCATGTCAATCAACCCTTAACACAATGAAATCAATGCAATGTTATTTGAAATCAATCATGCATTGAAGTGGAGACTCAAAGAATCTTAGCATTGAAAAGACCATTGTTCTCAATGTATATGGTGCTTTGACTCATGCCTAGTGTTTCTACAACTAATCTATAAGATTTCAAATCGAAAAAAAAAACAGAGAATGGTTAGTGATACACTATGTGATTAGTCATGGACCTTGAGTTAGAAAAAAGGTAGGGGCAACAACTTTGGCCTCGCTTTCCTCCTATTGGCTTGTGATACACTATGTGATTAGTCATGTGCATTCTTTTATGCCCACATCGGTCGCAAGGTGTGCATAGTGGGGGAGTAAGATAACAGTTTTGCTCATTTTTCTAAGAGAACGGGTGGAATAATTCTTGGTGGGGTCAAAACACTTTGGGTCAAAAAGCCCATTTGACGAATTTCAAAAAACTTCAAGAATAACAAGAGCATATTGTGTGACTGTAGAAGTCCACGGTCATAGGATTGTGACATAGAGTAAGACTAGCATCGACATGTATGAGGAAAAAAAAAGACTTTAAACTGGACATAAATCATATCCCCATTATTCTTGAAACAAGAGAGATGACCACGTGTTAGAAAAAAAGAATTCCTTTAGATTTCATTGCATGAAAGAACAATGAATAGAAAATAAAGAGAATACCAGTATAAAAATGCAAATGTAAGAGCATCTTGGGCCAAATAACTTGGATGTGTGCCTCACGTGCACTTACAAGCTCGCATGCCCAAACATTGAAAAATTTCCATGGCATTCCTGGCTTACTTGAAAACAAAAAAAAAGATACCAAAGAATTTTATGTGTGCTCGCACCGTACCTGTATCCCTAAAATCATAAACGACATATGGGCATGCACTTCCTTTTTTTAAATACATGGTACGATGTGTATAAGTTTCATTTTTGGTTTGCATTAATCAAATCATGTACTATTTATTAAGGAATTATGACGTCATCTTTGTAAATAAATCCAAAGATTGGTTCTTCAAATAACATCATTAAGTTTCATGATACTGAACTATGTAAAAATGATCTTTAAATGTTTGTAATGTACAATTTTACTATCATTTCAATGGGGGTAAGTGTTTTATTAGAAGAGTAAGGAATACAGCAACATACTTGTTGTTGGTTTCCCATATGCTGGAGTGAACAATAACTGCGCTCAGCAAAAGCTTCGACATGGCCTAATTTGATTGGTAATCAAAGGTTAGTACGCCAAGTTACAAATCTTTATCCGTAAACACTCGAGTGCGGCTCTGCCAAAAGTTTCCAATGAATAGGCTAGATTCAACTATGGCATCTCGGTCTAATGGGGAAAAGGAGCCTGGATCTTTCAGTGCTGCATCCTAAGCAGCTTGTGCATGCCTGCTAACCCAGCTTGGTTAGCAGTTGCGTATTGCAAGTAACCGTTGCTAGGTACTCACCCCAAGCCTACACCGGACTAGACTGTTGGGACCGCTTACATCAGCACATGCAAGTAGAGCAATGGAGCACGGACCACTCTACATCAGGTGGTGCATGCATGACTCAACATTGCATGAACTACCACTTGCAAGACTCAGCACCTACATGAGCTACTACATGCATGACTTAGCAGCAGCATGCGGAGCCAAGAGTGGGGAGCACCATGCATCTGCGCCAACAAGCATGACTCAGAAGCTTGGACCACAACCAAGTTTCTAGCCTTAAGTAATCTTCCTTTAGGAGGAAGCTCGACACCTTGGATCAGGAAGATTTTGTGCGGAGGAGGCTACAACCTCAAGGTAGGATGTTTCCTGTGGGCACTTAGAATCTAGTCAACCATAAGATCCCAGTACAAAAGAAGACAGGACTCAATCAATCCAAAAACTTAGCAAGATACTCCACTAGAAACTCCACCAGGAGTTGTGTCTAATTGTGAGAGCCCACAGTTAGTGTCTAACCTCAATTCTGCTTTGCAAAGCTCATTCTGCTTGGACAATCAAACTGTGTTGGAGTCTGCCTCTGTCAACACAATATGTTTACTAGAACTATGCTAGCCTGTTTAGGAGGGTGTAGAAGTTGGATACCAGCAGCATTCCCTTGTTGCATTAGAGCATGCGATAACTTTGTCACTACCGGCTCCAAAACACCCAACACCATAAGAGGGACGTGTTTGGCTCAGCATGAACAATAATCTAGTTTTTGTTTGGGTAAGTTGTTGTTCCGTACCTTAAATCGTTATTGAAACACTAGACTATGCAATGACAGTTTGATTTGGCCAGACGCTAGATATGCACTTCCAAAATCAAAGTGGTCAGGGCATACAGTTAAAAACTCAAATAGTGTAAGCAAAAAGCTTTAAACTTGGACATGGTGGGTTATCTTGTCAAATCGCCCTAAAATCTTTGCATATCCACCCTTTCAAACTGATATTTCTTGGACAGGAAAAGCATGAATTCTTTCCCCATAATGGGCGTGATACATATCGCTTGGTGCGCTCTAAGATAACTTAATGAAGTCATTATCTCTCATGAAAAATGAGAATTGAGTCAATGTTGTACAGATTTGACAAGGGGAACATGTGGAGGCCTAGTTAATGAGTAAAGCAAATCTGTGCTATAACTTCTAACATTTTTTTTGCTTGAATTTTCTAAGGGGTATGGACATCAAACGAAATCATGTCAAAACAATGAAGTATTAATTGATTAAATCAAAAGAAGAATAACGCATTGAAAATACATAAAAGAAATCATAGAGAAGTTAATCTTCTCAAAAGTAAACATGAAAAGGATCAATCAAATTTCATTCTTGATGGTACATAAATTTTTAATGAATGGTGTGAAAACAACCTAAACATTCCATCCATCGTATAAAGTGTGGTGCCTGAAAATAAAAGCATAATCGAATTGAGTACCTATTAGACAATCAAAAACATAAAATGAAATTCAAGTAACAAAAAGTTTCATGATGGAACCTAGTCATTATGAAACATGTTTGCATCATGAAACAATATGACAAAATAACGATGATTCATACAAAAAGTGATAAAAAGTTTCAATCATTCGATGAATTTTATGGTTTGAAGATTTTGAAATGATAATTAAATTTCCTTTTCACTCAAATATGCATGTTTTTTAGTATTCTGATGATATTCACATAAATCACAAACAATACAAGAAAATCTTACATTTGTCTCCTATACAAAGTATTTTGCATCTTATACATATCTTCTCTCGTTTTCATTATTGTTATTCACACGTTCATTCAATTATTGAAATCTAAAAACAGGTTTCATACATTAACCAAAGCCTCATATGCAACAAAACTTAGTCTCTTAGAATTAAAACAAGTAATGTCTTTTTACTAGGGATACAACAAAACGTTTAAACATGACACACTATGGATTCTTTCTTACGCATTCATTTTCATTTACATTAAAACTAATTTGGCAATAATGAAGACCAATACAACTCATTATATATGTATTTTAAGGTAATTGTTACAAAATCATTGACATTAAATTGAAGATAATGACACATGAATACACTTTCTCATTCACGGACCAACGTTAATCCATGAAATTGTAAAATTTGTCATAATGAGACAAAAGAACTTCTAGCCCTCATGTGATTTCAAAGAGGGATTTATATCCATTTTGAATTTCTTCCTTCTAGGCATCATCATTCATTTTTACAATTACATCATTGAGTAAGGGGTACATGGATGAAAGCAACGAGACTAAATTGAAGATGAGAAAAAAAATTACAACGCAATGATGAAGCTCTAAAGAATGGAATCAAATACAGTTTATAAGGTGGCGCATACACATTTGGATGGGACATTACGACATCATTGTAAACTGCCACCACTATAATTGGGGGCCCACATTGTTGACCAAAGACATACCACCTCCACCCACCTCATGCTCATTCTTCAAATACACCTAAAGAGAAACAATTGAAAAACACTATGCTCGATAAACTCAACTCCAAAACACCAACAACAGGCCATAATCTAATCCTTTTTCAAACTAGCTCTATGATGTTTGAAAATCCTTTATGCACAAAAACGTCCACAAAATTGCCATGTCAAAGGAAAATACAAAAATGTCAAATCTTCAATAATACATGTATACATGGTTGAAAAAATAGACAAAGTTCATGTCAGGAGTTCATGGAAAGAGCATTTACATGTCCTTGCCCCTAAAATTTTGTTACAAACAACAAAATCTTCAATAGTTGTTTGTCAAACGTTTTTCAAAGTTACAAAGCTATCCGACAAGTAGTTTCAAGTGCTACGTGTGATAGGAAAAATATATGAAAAGGCCTTGGTATCACATTTTCTATACAATAAATTAGAAGAAAAAAGTCATGCTAAAGGAATAAGGAGGGGTGAGGATTAAGAAAATGTACAATTCTAAGAAAAGGGGTGATAAGCTTAACATAAGAAAGGTAAAGAACAAAATCTCCTATCTTTATCATAAATGTATTAATTAGTGAAGGATAATGAATTGATGTTTTACATACTTGAATGTAAATGGATGTTTCACATAAGGCTTTAAAACATTTACTATACATGTTTTGTGTTGTATAATTGTTTTAATGATTTCAGGTTTTTCTATTATTATCACAAGGGAATCTTGAAACCTTCACATTTTTGGGGTTATAAATCACATAATCCTATCTTCAATGAAGCTCACGATTGCATAATGCCATAACAAAGTAACTGCTTGTAAAAGGCCGGAATCTTCAGAAGCAAGGGAGTGAGCACAAGGAAGGGGAACAGAGGGCAAGCAAGGGGAAGGGCACGAGGCCATGAGTCCTTGCCCTAGAAGACCCTCGTGACCCCTCAGTTGCCAAACGAGCTTAGGCCACGATAAGCAGCAAGTGGTAAGATAGCTGGTGGCCACCCTGTCACTTGGCCAACCGCCGGTTGTCCAACTGGTCAGCATTTAGCTAGTTGGCGTCCAGGGAGGTGTTGGTTGATGACCCCTCGCTCATCCGAGGGGTGGTGCACAACCACCCCTTGATTTAGCGAGGAGGGAGGACCAAACCAGCCCTCCCAATACATTCCTCCCAACTTGTCATGAATGGTCTTGGTTCATGAACATCAAGCAGGAATGTTGTATAGTGAGTCATCAACATTGTGAAAAAATTGATATCTTCTATCTTTGGTGAAACATTAACACGTGCATGGCGCTTGGACCTAAGCTAGAGCTTTTCAGTCATAATTGCTAGCGACCTCCCCCCTTTTGGCTAAAGCATTTGGACATCAACCATGTT
Source organism: Penium margaritaceum (assembly GCA_023375785.1). Taxonomy (NCBI): domain Eukaryota; kingdom Viridiplantae; phylum Streptophyta; class Zygnematophyceae; order Desmidiales; family Peniaceae; genus Penium; species Penium margaritaceum. Next base: position 137,605 of record SZWC01005783.1, on the reverse strand, counting down.
GGGCATCCCCAACCTCCTATGGATGCAATCCATGAATGCCACCTTGCGGGAATGCTCTTTATAGCTTCTATGTTTAGGTTGTGTTGCCTGGCACGCGTCAATCTGTGCAAGCTGCCAGCATCCTCCAATAATTGTTACCCACCCCTGTGGACAACAAAGATTCAAGCTCCCATGAGTTACGTTCGCGAGTAAATACTTGACCAAATGAACAAGGTATAAACTAGCAGACGGTATACCACAGGCCTCATGCGTGCAATAATGGGAAACAACCCGATCCATTTTGGTAGAATTTTTTGTGCCCTTGACAACTTCAACCAAAGACTAATGGAGGAAAACAACACTTATGTAAAACGAGACCTCACAGTGGTTTTTGTTGGCATATGCCTTTTGCCATTGCCAAGCAGATTAAAGGTGACCATTTGCATTTTGTAACAAAGAGTCTATGCGCTCGAAAAAGGCTTGAGCAGAAGGAACCTGTCCTCCTATACTACCACTCTTTACCAATGAAAATGGTACCACTCGATGCTGACCACTATTGAATACACACAATGTGAACAGTGTATGCTTGTTAACCAAGTTCTTTACCCTAAACTCTACATGTGTTAAGAATTTGTCCTAGACATCAATGGTAAGGTCTCAATACATGTGGAGCATTTCTTCCAAAGTGCGGTTCATGTGCTTTGTTTGTCTATCAGTTTGAGGATGAAACGTTGTTGGCACTGAACTCGCTTGAAGGCATGTACTACCGAAAGGAGCTCTTGATCCCCAATCGTGTACTTTGTTTCTATAGGGGCGAGCTTCTGGCTGTCATACGCAATTGGGTAGTTGTTTTGCATGAGGAAAACCTCAAAGTCCTCCTAACAACACATCACATCAAATCTCGCAAGGTTTCGATGGATCTGGAAGAGCTAAGAAGGACGTTGTGCATATAAGTTGTTTGACTTTGAGAAAGGCGTTCTCGCGAACGGATATCCATTCCGAATGCACTTCCTTTCATATGAGCCTGATCAGCAGTGCTACTATGGTAACATACCCTTACATGACTGGTCGAAAGAGTTTTGCAAGGTGTTACCAGTCCACCATGGCTTCGACCTCTTGTGGATCAACATGGATGTTTTCTTTGTTGAAGATGTCTCTACATTTTTTGAGCTCATCTTGTGCAAACTTGCACTTGCTTACTTTAATCTACTCTAAGTTTCACATAAAACTTCTGTTTTTGGAGGATTTTGAGGACTTGGCGCAAATGTTCTATGTGATTTTCCATTGATTTGGAGTAAACCAAGATGTCATCAAGGTTAATCAAGAAGAAGTGATCGAGTCTTTAGCCAACGTTCAGATCAAACTTCCTTGACAAAGTGCCAAGACATTTGTAAGCTCAATGCATAACACTTGGAACTAATGTTGTCCCATGTGCGTTCAAAACACGCTTTTAGGCACATCATCGTCCATATCCCGGATATGATGGTTCTCTTGAGACAAATCCAAGGAAAAAAATGTTTTCCCCTTAAAGCTGGTGAAAAACGTCTTCAATCCGCAATAAGGAGATTCAAATTCATATTGTCAGCTTGTTCAATGCTCAGTAAAGCAGACACATGCGTATAGCACCTTCCATTGTTTTCACAAAAAGGATCGGCACATCCTACGGCAAGCTACTAAGGCTCGATCAATCCTGTGGCAAGGTACTCTTTGATTAAGCTTTCATCCTCTTGCCTTTCTCATGGACTAAGGCAGTTCATGGGCCTAAATGGAGGAGTAAGTGGTTGCACTGGAATGGTGTGGTCCATGTGTCGTTCCAAGGCAAGCCCAATCGGTGGGTCTTAGAACACATACGAGAACTTTACAAACATATATTTGATCTCTTGTGGTGTGTCTTCAGTCAGGTCATCCACCACTTTTTGCGACTCAGCTCAGAATTATTGATACCCATGTCACATAGGTCCCTTGACCTGCATCATACATAAGCTGACATAGATTTTAAGTTGGGTCGATGACAATTCTGTATTCAAAATCAACGTAAAGCGACATTGGCCCCTTCCAAGTGTCAAGCACCTTAATTCAAAGAGCATGAGAGCCTTGTTTTCACGGCGCCAGGAATTGCCTAGCACCACGTCAAACGGGTAAAGGAGGTTTAGTTCCTTCAATGTGAAACTCTGTGTGAACTCTTAAACATAAAATTCTTCTTTACAAGTACCGACCATACGTACCGTACGGTTTTCATTGACACAAACTACACCATTTCATGGCTCGTACTCTAGGCCCACCCGTCAACTAAATCCAAAGCAAACAACAAAGTCATCTCCTCTAAGATCAACCACTAACTTTACAGGAGCACCAACTATATGAACTGCATCTTCATGTTACTCGCACTCTTCTGAATGAATAGGATTGTTGACGACAAAGCTTTATTTGATATACACAAAAAAATGCGTACGACGGATTCTGTATCTCTCATGATTTAGCCACTTTAGTCCACATCTTGTGGGCTCTTGTGAATCTAGTTAGCACCTTCCAGTCGTAAAATTTAACTTGGTCAAAATCATTGATTAAAGGTATCACGAACGTGATTGACCTCATCGCTTTCAAGGCGTTTGCTTCAATGACTATATCACATAACTCTTGCATAGTAGTTGGTGTTGCCACCCTTAAGCATGTATGATCATGAATTTGGTCTAGTGATGTAAGTATCTATGGGCAATGACGTGAATAAGTGTAGATTGAGGTTCATCAAGATGGGAGAAAACAATAGGGAAGTTTGAACTCATCAAAAACTCAAATTGTTGGCATCCTCATTTGAAAAAAGAACCCATACTCGTGATCTAGTTTAACCCCTATGTTTTCACCACTAATGTCACTCACAAGTGGGAAAGCTCTTATTTATGCCTCATCACCCCAAATTAATTCACTTCCCAATGTGTGTATCACGGAAAAATATATGGTGAGGATCCTTCACGGAAAAAAACCGAGAATGTGCACAATGTTTCTAAGAAGTTACATATAGGAGTCAAGTTCATACACAATCATGTGTATATCAAGAGCCGAATGAACATGATCTTTCTTCACAATTAGGTTCATTAAAAATGTATTAAAAAATCAATGTAGCTTATTTCTCAAAACTACTTAATCATGACCTTGCTTCAAATGAGATGTACGTCCTACACATTGTATGTTTATTGTTTTTTTTTTGTAGTACTAAACCTGTACCTATAACACACCTAACTCGATGATCCAGTCAATATTCCATCCGTTGATTGTCGCTTGTGTCAGCCACTTGCTACTACTCGGGTTTGCCTCTCCCCCCCTTGTCCCCCCACTCAAAAGTGTATTAAGGTGGTGTATCGGAGAGTGTGTATTCAGAAGAGTTCTCTTTTATCATTGTGCATTCAGCGGAAGATGCAGGCGTGCTTACAAACAAGTCCAAAAGTAACCTCTTTCCCCCAATACACTCACCAATACACTTTCCCAATACTCTCGAGGGTCCAAATGTAACCTCTTCTCAATACAGTTTAGATCCCATCATGCCTAAGTCAAACTACATCAAATACTTTTACTACAATCGTATAGCTGGTTATGTAGACAAAGAGAGAGACGTTGGATGCTTGTAATTGATAGCTTACGAGTCATCAATGTGGTTGAACACAAGTCATTTTTTTCCGTCTAGCAAATACATCCTTGGCTACACCCTCGCAACATGCTCTTCTACTTTGTGGGGGGAGGAGGTCCATCTATCAAGATACCTCACCCCATTGGGTAAAAGTGCATTTGGATGGTGTATAGGAGAGTGTAGCTGGAGGAGCCTTCTATTTAAAACTAGTGTTTTGGAGGGAGATGCGGACTTTCCGTTACACAAGTCCAAAAAAACCTCATCCTCCCAATACACTCGTTAATTCAATTTCCAAATACACAAAGGAGTTAGTGCAGGGGAGGCACAAAGGTCCAATTTGGATCCCATTGTTGCGGAAGTGAAATACATTAATGTTTTTGTGTACAACCTTATGTATGGTTGCGCAGACAAAGAAAGAGATGTCGGATCCCAACACACTCGTCAACTTTGCGAGGGGGGATCTTGTATCCAAATCCTCCTCTAGCAGTTCAAAGTGTATTGGGGTGGTACTTCGGAGACTATAGCTATGGGACCCTTCCTCTTTAATGAGTATAGTTGAAGGGAGTTATGGACATGTTGTTACACAAGTCGGAAAGAACATCATCTATGCAATACACTCCTCAATACACTTCCCCAATACAATAAGGGTTTGCATGGGGAGGAGGGGGGTCTAGTTGGGATCCAATTGTTGCGGAGTCAAAGTGTAGTACACTGTTTGTGTACAACCTTATAACTGGTTACATAGACAAAGCGAGAGACATCGGATACTTGTAAACAAAGGCTTACAAGTGATTGATGTAGATGTACAAAAGATTGTTTTTTTCCCAGATGTACTCCCAGTTACATTCCTGCGATACACTTTGGGGGGGGGGGTTCCTTGTATCCACATCCCCCCCCCCAATAGGTAGAGCTTATCTAAGAGTGTAGCTAGGGGAGCCTTATTTTTTAACTAGTGTATTTAGAGGGAGATGCAGACTTGTCGTTACACAAGTCCAAAAAAACCTCTTCCCCCTAATCCACTTCCCAATACACTTCCCAAATACACTGTGGGGTTTGCTGGTGAGGGATGGAGGTCCAGTTGCGTCCCCATTGTGGAGGAGTTGGAAGTGAACTCAACTATTTTTGTACAGCCTTTTTGTTGGTTACGTAGACAAAGAGAGATACGTTGGATGATTGAAATTGCAATTTACAAGCAATCTATATAGATGTTCACAAGATTTGTTTTTCGTGTACCAGTTACACTCTTGGATACACTCCTATAATACACTCATCCACTTTGGATGCAGGGTTCATTGTATCAAGATCCCACATCCCTCCGCATTTAAAGGTGTATTGGAGTGGTGTATTAAAGAGTGTAGTTGGGGGAACCTTCTTTTTTTTAGTAGTTGATTTGGAGGGAGGAACGCACTTGTCATCACACCAGGCCCAAAAAAACATTGTCCCCCCAATACACTCCCCAATACCAATCCCCAATGCGCTAGGGGATTTACGAGGGGGGGGGAAGGGGGGTCTACTTGAGATCCCATTGTGGCAGAGTCCAAGTCCACTAAACTATTTGTGTATAGCCTTGTAGCTGGTAACGTAGACAAAGAGAGAGAGAGAGAGAGAGAGAGAGAGAGAGAGAGAGAGACTTCGGATGCTTAAAACTGATTTTTTTAAGTTCTTAATGTTGATGTACACAAGTATGTTTTTTTTCATTCAACAAGATACACTCCCAACTACACTCTTGCTATACACTCATCCACTTCCGGAGGGAGGGTCCTTATATCTAGATCCTCCCTCAGTAGTTAAAAAGTGTATTTTGGTGGTGTATTGGAACGTGTAGCTGGGGGAGCCTTTTTTTCTTGCTTGTGTATTCAGAGAGAGATTTGGACTTGCCATTACACAAGCCAATTAAAACGTCGTCCCCCTAATACACTCCTCAATTCACATCCCCAATACACTAGGGGGTTTGCGGGAGGGAACGGGAGTCTAGTTGGGATCCCATTGTGGTGGAGTCAAAGAACACTGAACTCTTTATGTACAGCCTTATAGCTTGTTATGTCGACAAATACAGAAAGATTAGATGCTTGAAACCAACGGTTATGGAGTACTTAATGTAGATGCATACAAATCGTTTTTTTCTATCTACCAAATACACTCCCAGCTACACTAGTGCAGTAAACTCATTTACATTAGAGGGGGAGGAAAGAGGGTTCTTGCATCCATGTCATCCCTTCCTACTTGTTGAAAGAGTATGGGGATGGTGCATTGGATATTGTAGCTAAGAGAGCCATCTATTTTTAACTAAAATTATCAAAGGGATGCGTGAACTTGCCATTACACAAGTCCAAGAAAACTTCTTTCCCCCAATACACTTCCCAATCTACTTCACCAATACACAAAGGAGTTTTGAAGGAGGGGGGGTCCACTTGGGATCCCATTGTTGTGGAGTCTAAGTGCACTAAACCGTTTTTGTACAGGTTTATAGTAAGTGACAAAGACAAAAAGAGAGGGAGATATTGGATGCTCGAAATTGGTGGATAACAAGTACTTAATGTAGATGTACAAAAGTTTTTTTTTTGTCTACCACATACACGCCTAGCTACATTGCCTTAAGACACACTTCCACATTGGGGGGTCCTTGTATCCATATGCCCACCCTGTGGTTAAAAGTGCATTTGGGTGGTGTATTTGACAGTGTAACTGAGATAACCTCCTTATTAAAACTAGTGTATTCATAGGGAGGTGTGGACTTGTCGTTGCACAACGCCAAAAAACCTTTGTCCTCCACATACACTCCTTGATACACTAACCCAATACACTAGCGTGGTTTGTAGGGGGGAGAAGGAGGGGGAGGGGGAGCATCTTCAAGAAATGGTGATCCAAACCCTATGTAAAAGTCGCCCTAAGTTGTCATATGGACATTTATCTAAGGAAACAAGGTGTTTTGGACCACACGCTCTATGTAAGAGGAATACGACGAACAAAACATGTGATGTAGAAATCAAGGGACGTGTAGACTTCCAACAACAAATGAAAATGCATGAAAACTACTTTTAAACCACATTAACTCAATTCAAAAACATGGACGAACATTTTGATTTCCACCGGAAGCCTATTATTAGAAAGAGTGAACATCTTGATGTAATCTTGTGGGAGATTTACTTAAACAGCTAGCACTATACAAAGGTATCATAATTTATGAAAAGGGAATGTTTAACCAGAACTCAAAAACCCACACCATGGCCTTGCAATTTTCCACGTCCGGGTCAATTGCCGTGACCGCAACCTTGTCCCCGACATAGTCTGCAACCTCCTGCTCCAACATCCCCAAGAGGTTCTATTCCTACAGCTAGCACCAGGCCCTCGTGTCAACCACCAGCATCCTCAGCTCACCAAGCCATAAAGTGGCCCTGTTACATGTAGTTGTGGCAGAGTTTGTGTCAGAAATCCGTATTGCAACGCTCACGTACTGCCTATAGAATGTCAGTTCACGGCTTTGCTTGTTGTTTGAGACCTTCTGCCCGCCACTCTTCTTGATTCCAGGGTTTGTAGGCTGCTTGCCTTTGGCCCCGCCTTGCTTCCCGCCTCCTCCTCTAATTCTTGCACCATCCATGTGCATGTTGCGGCCTTATAGTGCATTCGCTATTTGTTGTGTGTCAGAGAAGTGCTTAGAGCTTATCGAATACACTTCACTCATGTCGTCTCACAACGCACTCCAGCTTTTCCATGCCAGGTCGCTCAATGTTGTGGTAGTCTTCTCCTTCAGATTCACGCTAGCGACCTTCATGCAAGTACTATGGTAGCATGCACTTTGGGTCCTTGAAGGTGTGAGTCCCATCCCCATTGGTGAAGCTTTTGGCTTCCTCCACGACTACAATGAACTTGCTCAAGTAGGTTACGACTAAGCTCCCCAGCTGCCTTATGTCCTTGATCATGTCAGGCACACTACACCTCCTTTCCCTCGGTACGCATGATTACGTAAAAGACCTCCCTTCCAATGGGCTTCCACCTGAGGTGTAGTTGTTTCTCACCCCACTTCTTGACAACATACTTGAAGAGCTTGTCTTCAAGCTGATTTGTGGAAAAGTTGCCCTACAATCTGAGTGGATCCTTGTGGACGAGTAGAAAGTGCTCCACAAAATTCAACCAGTTGGTCAGCTTTGAGCCCTTCAAGAAGATCTCCACACAATGGAGGAAGGACATGTTCATGATCGGCCCAAAATTCATCAAGGTACGCAAGTTGTTGTTACCACCGCTATTAGCATTGGCACCTACAGCGCGCTACGCTTGGTTTTGTATCCGAAAGTGGGCCAAACTCGGCAACGCATTGTCAAAATCATCCCATTAGCAGATTACCTCATGAGCGACCATGCATTGTAGCTACAGATCATAGTCTAGGTTCGTGATTCCCTCCCTTATGTGGGCCAACAAGTCAGTGAATGCCGACCTCATCTTTGATGTAGTCTAAGCATTGGCGATAGCTTTGAGAGCCCCGCGTTGTCCGTGAACCTTTACCTAATGCATGAGGGTATGGTTTCCGTACATGGCTCCAAGGAGTTCCACATTCCGAAGGAGGCTTTTGTCAGCGACAACACTTGATTAGGCGCTTTTCTGCCCCATTGCGGCCACATCATAGGAAAGGCGATTTTCCTCCCCTCCTTTGGTTGGTGCCGCATCTCCATCACAAGTGGTGATCTTGAGTCGGCCCGCCAACTTGACAGCCAACTCAACAAGCCTTTGGTGGTCATTGGAAATTTCCTTTGCAATGACTACATTAGGCACGTTCTTGTGGGAACTTCTTGTGTGGATTCTTTTGGCCCCTCTACTACTGTCTACAACCTTGTTACTATCGGCAGCTTTGTGCGTTTTGCCAAGTGCCTTACCCTTCTCAAACCATACGCTTGCATTTGCAACACTATGAAGGAAATGATCGTCATCCTTGTTGTCTTCCCAATTGTTGGCGTATTGCTTCTCCTCAGGGTACCCGCCAAGGCGATGCTCCTCCATGATGTCATTTGATGTGTGGGGGTTGTCAATGTGTGTGTTGAAGCTTACGTCGAATACGTTTTTGGTCATCACACGCTTCTTGATGTCGCGGAGGTTGGTGACAGTTGCCTTGGCTATACAGATCCATTTTATTTGGAAATTGTGCTTGCAACGACGGCTCCCAAAACTTGAAGTCAGCCAAGGGCATGGGGTGAGGCCATTACCACCTGACCCTTGTTGGTCTCAAATAATCCTGCACTTGCCATCTCATCACACATGTAACTAACATGTGAGGGTCGTTGTGAGGCTCAACCCACAAATTCAAGGAAGTTTGTGCCTCATTTTCCTTCTTGTTTCTTAGTGTCTCAAATCATGAGAGCCTCTCCTCTTGGGAGGAGGCGCTTTCCCAACTGGGTGGTTTTTGGGGGTGGGAACTCCCCACCCCATCCCACAAAAGGTCTTTGTACCCCTTCTATGTGAAGAGAGATAAGAGAGAAGGAAATCCACCGAGCAAAACTCTCTTCCAACTCTCAAACATACTTTACAAAACTTGAATCTGTGAAATGTAGATGTCACAATCCCTTCTCGTGTTTATGCTATTGCTTGGAGTTTATGGTAACTTTTTATACGTAAAGTAGCCGTCTTTTGTGTCAAACCCTTGGTCGTGAAGGTCGTCTTGCTCTTAAAACCATTATAACGGGCCAAAACCTTAAGCTCTTACTTTAACGTTCACACAATGGCGTTCTCTATGTGCATCAGGGCTTTTTATTGCTCACAAACTAAAGAGCAATCATCATCAACAACCCAGAGAATTGAGACTCAAACATTTTGAGTCTCCGGCGGCCCATGTCTGTTTTTCACATTACCCCTGGTTTTGGGACCCAAACCGGGGTTTTTTCCTTCAAACATTTGTGTTTGCATGAGTTATTCTATTGTTTTATGTTCAAGTTTGTCACAAACAAACTTCAGTTTATGCTTTCTTAAGGTTCTCGTTCAAAATCGTCGCGTGCGAGGCATGTTGGCAGTTTTTTGCAAGGGCTCTTTTGTCTCTCTTGTCTCTCGTCCCTCATCCCCCTCCCTTATGCTCGCTCTCTCGCTTGTGTTGAGGGCGAGCAGGAGTAAGGGCACAAGGCCACAAGGCTTTGCCCTTGAGGCCCACGCGGCCCCTCAATCGCTGATCTTACTGAGGCCGCGATCGGCGACAAGCAGCTGGCCGATCACTCACTTGGTCATTAGGTGGCCGGTAGCATGCTGGTCGGCAGACAGCAAAGTGTTCCCCGTTGGCATGCCCTCGCTCATGCGAGGGGTGATGCGCAACCACCCCTCTCTTCAGCGAGGAGGGAGAGTCAAACTGACCCTCCTGCTACACAAGAATTTTCCATTTATACTTGATTTTGTACAAATGAATAATGTTTTAACATCATGAATATTCCTTTCCCACTCACATTACTTTTACACACATATAAGTACCTTCAATGATACGGGACATCTTTCCTCACTTGCAAGAAGGATGTACTTTATAGAGGATGTTTATCTCCTTTGCCTCAAGGGACCTTTGGTTGCATAAATGAACATGCGAGGCAATAACAATGCAATTAAGATGTACTTAGTTACAAATACATCCTATAGGAAAAACTGGTCATTATTCAAATGCATATCATATTCTACGTTCAAAAATGGGTGGTCATTGAAAAGATGAATAAACATATTGCATAGGAAAAAAACGTAATGTTTCTTATGAAAAGAAGTTTATGCTATCATATTCTACATCATAATTAGTTCATGATTGGTTATTCATAAAGTTATTCTTACCATATAATTGTAAAATAATCATCAATATCTTTGTTGAGGACATCAAGGCACAGAACATTTATGTTTTGATGTGATACCCATTTTTACTTTGATTCCATGTCATGTTAAACTATCAAGGTTCAAGATTGAAAAGTAAAACATACTTGGATGTACTAGATGTTTGAAAAACAATAGATCTATATTGATCATTAACCTCTCAATGGATCATGATTTGTTAAAAAGGCAGAATATTCACCTTTTCATGGTTTTTAATGCCAACTTAATTTGTAGATTCTAATCAAAGTGTGTAATTGCACATTGAATGTTTTCAATTAAACTTTTCATTCAAGTATGCCTTTTTGAATAATAGAATGTATTTGTTTAAGCACATTGCAATCTTGCTTTCAGTGTGCTTCTACATGTATAAGATAAATGATGTCGTAAGCCCTTTTCCTTGGAGATGCATCCCCTAACGTTTGCGTCAATAGATAATGTTTTCTGACTTATGATATAAACAAAATCAATGATCCAAGAACATAGAAGAGAATAGTTTACCTAAGTTCTTAGACCTTTCATGTTTTTTAAAAAGCCTCTAAAACTTTGGAATCTTTTTGCGTGAAGGTACCTAAACCAAACGTGAACCCATAACACGAGGAACAAATGAGATCTATGGATTGACTTCCCTTTTTGTAGTATTACAACATCAATTGTATCATTTTTAGGAATATGCATTATATGATGTGATGTCACATGAGAAACACCGAGTTTTTTAAAATTCTTAGTCTTGTAGTAGAACATGAATTCTTTATCCCAGGCCCTATGAAATGTGATAAATTCATCTGATGAAGTTCCATCATTGTTTTGATGCATTATCTTTGCCAAATATCTTCTGTGAAATGTTCACTTTAAGCTTTTTGAGTTGAGCCTCAATGCTAGGACGTTATTCTTCTCAAGGTTTTTGCTCCTCACAGTCTTCATGGAAGAACGGCCGTCACGATCATTTTCTTTAAATAAAGGTGGAACTTGATTTGAAATGTTATTGAGGTAACAATGTTCTGTAAACAACCAATTAGGATCAATTGTAAATGATTAATACTCAAAGTTGGCTATTATGTTAAGCAAAAGCGCCCATCCGCAAGAAGTTGTGGGTTATTAATGGATTAAACAAATAGAACGCCCCCATACTTCAACCAAACACTGACGCAAACAACTAGATAAACTTTTTTGTTTTAATCACCACGCTAACTACCCCAATTTTCCCCCATATACCCAAACACTTCCCTCAAAACTTTCATGGAAAAAGAGTTCACAACATGCACAGTTTTGAAACTCAAGCCTTACAATATCAGGGTTCAAGAGTTTCCCTTTCAACAAATACAGAGTTTGTTCTACCTAGCATATGAGCACGTGCAAAAATATATGTGTGTGGTTGAAAAGGAATTTTCATTCGGCGAAAATGAAATGAGTGAACAGTGGATGAACTTCCCGAGCATGGCTAAGGCATCGTGCAAAACCACCCTACTTGGATGTATTATTGTTGTGGTTTCAAAGCTTAAGGTTCAATTCAGATAGGCCAGCATTGGCCACCGCAAACAGGGTCCTATGCGAACCACACTTGGTGTCTACATTGGTTGCTCGACTAGGTTGTTTGGTTTTTACCATGATCGCATGTACATTCTACACACCTTAACCACCTCAGTTCTGACTAGCCTCTAGAAAATGTTTCTTGCTTTCCCGATATCATCATCAGAATTCATTGGCACATAATGGAAGTTAACGTTTACGTAGCATTCTAGAATGGCTTTGAAGTGAAAAACTTGCCAAACTAGATGTAGATATGGCATCGACATTCATAGTTCTCCTTTCCAAACATTGAAGCTAGCTAAAATGAATACAAAGTGTGTAATGCGCATCAAGCACATACGGAGCTGCCTAATTTCACATATTTTCTTCACACTGTTTTGTGAAACAAAATTCCTCGCTATGGCCACTCTTTGCCTGGCAAACGCGCTACTTGTATCATGGAAAACAGCGAACGAGAAAGGGTTGCTTGGCTTTCTTCTCATACCACAAGTCCGCACACCTTCAACCAACTTTGCGCACACTTCTCACACACCCATTACCTGCAACCCGTAAAGTGGCTATTCGGAACTCGCCACCTCCTACACCAAAGGGATCCATTACCATGTTCAAAGAATATTGCAAGGGGGAAGCCATATAAAGACCTCCAAAACAAGATCAAGCATGAATGGTTCCATTACAAGGTGCTTTTCAATGATGCAAGCAAAGAGCGTGAAAAAGCAAGCAATGAACCGCATCCCTGATGCGAAGAGTGGTTGACCCACTTGAAGATGTGTCCGGGTGACCAAGTCTTCTCCATTGGGTGGAAATTACTCCCACCATGCAAAGCAGTTTTTGCCAATTGTGTGGTAACTATACATCAAGCACATGTAGTAGGTGGTGATAGTGACGTTGATGGTGATGGGCCTAGCGATGAAGATACGGGTGATGAGGTCAAGGGAACAACAACACTTGACAAACAATGGAGGATGGGGACAAAATGTGGGTACAAGTTAGCATAGTGACGAGGAAACGCCTATGTCTCCCCAACAAGCACAAAAAACACCCTCCATTCCGGATGCAATTCCACATGTGACTGTGGCTTTCACTCTTGGTTGTTTAGCTCATGTTTAACCCCCTATTAATGTCCCTATTGCTTTTTTAGCCGATTCTTCCCTCTAAAAAATGTGCACCACCTTATTGCTCCTTTTCTTGGTCTCCACAGGCTCTCCTCAATAACACCATATGAAGATCACCACATTCATTGCATCATAACAAATGTTTTCATGTGTGAAGATTGCAATAACATTGTTGGCACTGGGGAGTGAACTCCTCTCTAGCATCGTCTGGCATGTTGTGCAATGCATTGAACAATGCCCAAGCAATTTTCCACCTCTAGTCCTCTACATCTTAACACAATTGTGTGGAAAACCATGGGCCATACAAAGCAAGATCGTACATCCGTGCTCGGTCCACTCATCTACCTAGCCTATATATGATATCCATGACATCACCACGAGTCTTTGGTCCAATACAAAGGTCGTTATGCTCCACCATGAAGTTGTATAAAGGTTTTCCACAATGCTCTTCTTTGAAGAGTGATGTTTGTTGAACAACTCTTGTGGATTTTGAGGGCATCGCATACGTCTCTTCCACTCCTTCAATGGTTGAGAGTGCTCCTATATGGTGGTACCACACCATAGGTAAAGGGGTATCTCGCGTCTACTAAAGAGTAGCAACCCACTTGGACTCTCAACCCCTTGGAAATGACATCCCAAAACACTCTTGAGTCATGCATATGAATCCACAAAACCTACAAGTACAAAGACGAAGCCTTCCGTCAAAGCCAACCGAGGTCATGACACTTGGCAAGATGGTGGTGTTCACATCTTCTAACTTGCCTTGCTTTCACAACAACTTCCATGTGGGTACAATGAATAGCTCCAAAACAACCCTTCAATGCACTGGCATTGTTTGTATCTCTCTTTGCCCATACCAATATTCTTGGAACGGTAGATAGATTAATGTAAGTGCTTTGTACACCAAATATGGCTTCAAGGACGCTGAAGAAAATGTAGTGGACCGTCTTTTCACCATGTTTGAAGGTTTGTTGTATTGCTTGTTTTTTTAGCATGGCTAATGATGGAGAGGAAATTGAGGAGTTGCACTGCCATGCCAAAAGCTTTTCTGGTGTTTAATAGGATGTTTTCTGGCTAAAGGAGGTTGACAAGGTCATTGAAACATGCATGACCCATCCTTTCCACTTCTATGTATTGTGTCTCACTTTTGGTATGAAGAATGTGTTTCCTCTTATGTCCCCTATCCCTTTGGAAATGGACTATGGGATCCTGAAACTATAACGCCAAAATGGGCAATACAAGCTACAACATGTTTGCCCAACACTGGGTGAAACACTTCAATCAAGAGATCTTTCATGTTTTCATATAGTCTCAATTACCTTGTAGTTGACCAATGGGCATAGAGGTGGTGAAAAATGGAAGGACAGATGATTTTGCAAATGGCAACTTTGTTCTCGCATGGGACTGGAGGACCCCTTGGAATATCCCAACACATTTTCAGAAAGTTGTATCCAAAACAATCAACATGGGAACTAAATGGCATCGATCCCTCCATGCCACACCATTGTTTCTGTTTTTTTGTGTTTTTCTATCACCACATCGAGGGTAATCGGTCATTTAATGTTAGGTCATGTCAAGGTGCTTAGTTTGTAACTTTCTGTGTTCGACTGGTAAGTGGACATGTTGGAGAAGTATTGCCCGAGTGAAACACTCGTCGAAAACCTAGAAAATGGAAGCATGGGGAGAATGTGGACTCTTGAAAATTGGGTGATTGCCACGTCACAGGTGAGTTTAGATGAGGGATCCACTGGTGATCCTGTTGTTTGGAATGCCAATGAATGACGTGCTCTAGCCATGCTTCCATTGCATCACAGGCACATTGCCCGTTAGGATGAAAAATATCACTCCTCAATTGTTGAATCTTGACGGTTGTAGTGAATATGCACTTAACACCTTCTCAAACAAGTTCGTAGAGATTAACATTTCAGCCCATAAATGTTGATGTTTATCGATGGAATTGTACATGACCGCATCCGCAATGGCCAATGCAGGCCTACCCAAATGCACCCTTAAATTTTGTGTGGATACCTTGACGACAGAGGCAATGGCTGAGAGCAAAGATTGGACACCTTGAAAACGGACCCAACACCCTGCCCCCTCACCCATTCCCTTTCCACACGATGAAGAGAATATTAACGGGGAAATAGTGCGCCCCATACCTGGCTCAAAGCGCTACGCAATCTACCAGCTAGATTTTTTATTTTTTTTTAATTTCGGGCGTTGAATCATGTTACTTTTACCTTTGATTTAAGACACCTTTAAAACGTCAAATGAAACATTTTTTGGAAAACCCTCCCCCCTAACATTCAGGGGTTGCGGGTTTCATTAAGTTTCAGGGACCTCCAAAGCACCATGGTATCGGGGCCTGGGAGATTCCCTTTCAACATTGGGGGAGTCTAGTCTCCCAGCCTTATTCCCACGCGCAAGAAACGATTCGGTGGACGTCGAAAGTCACGGGATATCCGGTGAAAATTCTGCTTGTCAAGGGTACACGGTAATTTCCCCGAGGCGGTTATCGTTTCACGAGAAAGCGCCCAAACATTTATTGGTTGGTTTCACAGCCGTTTGCTTCTACGTCTTTCGCTCCGCGCCTGTGCACGCCTCGCGGTGCGAGGAAGAAAGCTTCACAGCTGGCGCCACGGTTGCAGCATGGTGGTGTGAACTGTCCGCACGTGCCCCACTGCATCGTGTCCGAGCTACAAGGGGTCGGAATCGACACATGATGCGTGCTGCAAAATGCCTGTCGTCAGCATGGAAGGCTGCAGCAAAAGTTGGATGACGGGTGGATAGACTGGAACACTCCGATTGATTACCTTTAGGTACACCCACTGATGCTGCATGGCTACCTCCTCAGAACAAAATTGGGACCTGAACCCGTAAATCACTTTAAAAGGAAGGCTTGTGAAATACATGAATGCGCATTTCGTGCCACAAAAACAATCCTTCAACTTTTACTTCTCAACATTTCTTTATTTGAGAAGTTCAAATGGGATCAGTCCATTCGAACGTAAAGGATTTTCGAAGTGTGTTGTAATCCTTCGCGTTTTTTATGTTTTGAAAACAAATGATGTTATTGACATGGCTTCTCAGACCGCGATTGCAATTTATGATGCAATTTAAAGTGGATGACGTGTCCTTTTGCGCACACCATTCCTATTAATCAAGGGAAAAGATTTCAGACTAAATGATAGCTTCGGGTGAGTTTGGGGTGAAAGGTTCAAACATGAAAATTAGAATACAACTACCTTATTTCCTTGAAATTCATGTATCCGATTTTGTGTGTGTGTGTGTGTGTGTGTGTGTGTGTGTGTGTGTGTGTGTATGTGTGTGTGTGTGTGTGTGTGTGTGTGTG
>SZWC01005783.1:21528-72128 GCA_023375785.1 Penium margaritaceum | reverse complement strand
ACAACAAGTTCTTTGCAAAGATGAGCAAGTGCAAGTTTGCACAAAAGGAACTTGAGTACCTCGGTCACATCGTGAGCGGAGATGGCATCCGAGTGGACCCGCGTAAGGTACAAGCCGTAAAAGAATGGCCCCGTCCTGAGAACGTGGGTCAGCTACGATCATTTCTTGGCCTGTCGAACTACTTCAGGCGCTTCATGATGGGATACTCTTCCTTGGTTAGCGAGCTCACAGTCCTCACACGGAAGACAACACAATGGCGTTGGACAGACAAATGTGAGACAACCTTCAACAAGGTGAAGGAATTGCTGGCATGTGCGCCTGTGCTAGCCCTGCCAGACCCAAAGAAATCATGGGAAGTAAGGTGTGATGCATCGATAGTTGGCATTGGAGCAGTGCTCATGCAAGACAGCCACCCAGTGGCGTACGAGAGTCGAATGCTTTCTGATGCAGAGACACGCTACACCACGGGAGAACAAGAAATTCTTGCCGTTGTTCATGCCTTCAAGGTTTGGCGTTGTTATTTGGAAGGAGCAGACGAGGAGGTCATTGTGGTTACCGATCACAACCCCCTGATATACTTCCAAACACAGCCCAACCTGTCTCGACGTCAAGCGCGTTGGAGTGAATACTTGAGTCGCTTCTCGTTCACATGGCAATATCGGCCCGGTCTAATCAACGTGGCGGACCCGTTGAGCCGAAACCCTGTTTGTGTGGCAATCATGGTGAGAAGCAATAACTCGTTAGAATGTAACTTTGCCACAGTGGCAAAATCATCAACTCGACATGCGAACCTACTCCGCCCAGCCCCAAGGCCACTAATGGGAGTGAGCCCTTTCAAGAACCGGATTCGCATGGACTACACCGTCGATCCATGGTTTCAAGATTCAC
The DNA here is from genome assembly GCA_023375785.1 of Penium margaritaceum. Taxonomy (NCBI): domain Eukaryota; kingdom Viridiplantae; phylum Streptophyta; class Zygnematophyceae; order Desmidiales; family Peniaceae; genus Penium; species Penium margaritaceum. The sequence goes on along the minus strand of SZWC01005783.1, from coordinate 71,240 downwards.
GGAACATTGAGCGACATGGCCTCATTGAAGCAGAAGGCCTTTATTAGCATGGTGAACAAGTGGTGGTTCCACGCGCGGAAAAACTACGTGAGCAGATACTGTTTGAGTTCCATAACCCTCCGGCAGCCGGGCACGTGGGCCCAAAGAAGACAAGTTACGCGCTCGCTGAGCATTACTGGTGGCCGGGATGGAGTAATGACATACGAAAGTACTGTGCGGTTTGTGACCTTTGCCTCCGAAACAAAGCAAGCAACAAGGCACCAGGGGGGCTACTCCAGCCCCTAGAGCTACCAAACGCTCCATGGGAGTCTGTAGCTATGGATTTCATTACCGGCCTCCCACAAACAGCAAAGGATCACGATACCATCTTTGTGGTGATCGACCGTGCTACCTGCATGGCGCACTTCATGCCCGCAACGTCACGAATCACTGCAGAGGCAACAGCACGCCTCTTCTATGACGGCGTCGTGAAGTACCACGGCATCCCGCTGGAGATCATCTCAGACCGTGACCCTCGATTTGCAAGCCGCTTTTGGCAGGCACTCAATCAGCGATACGGAACAAGAGTGAAGATGTCAACTGCATTCCACTCGCAGACAGACGGACAGACAGAGCGCATGAACCGTACACTAGAACAAATGTTGCGCATGTACATCAACTCAACGATGGAGGACTGGGATGACCTCCTCGCTCCTGCAGAATTTGCTGTCAACAATGCAGTAAGCGAGTCGACAGGCTATACTCCCTTCTTCCTCAACCATGGTCGACATCCTGTGGTACCCGCTTCTATGGTGAAGTGCGGGGGCGGCGCTGATCAGGTTCCCTCCGCCCAGGCCTTTGTCGAAAGAATGGACGCACTTTGGTGTGATGCAAAAGCACACTTGTACGCTGCTCGACAACGCCAAAAGGCCTATGCTGACAAAAACCGACGTGAGGTCAAGCTCTCCTTTGGCAACCGAGTGCTTTTGAGCACAAAGAACTTACGGCTGAAGACACCAGGTGCACGTAAGATGTTGCCAAAGTGGCTTGGACCGTTTGTGATCACGCACGCAGTAGGACCAGTGGCATACCGGTTGGACCTGCCATCTGCAATGCGAATTCATAACGTGTTCCATGTAAGTCTACTTGCACCATACAAAGCAGATGCATCTGTTCAGCCGCCTCCGCCTGCTGTCCTGGCCGTGGAAGGCCAATGCGAGGTGCACCGCATCCTCCAACACCGTGAGCGTGCACTCCACGCATGCGTGGTCAAAGAGTACCTTGTGCATTGGGCCGGTTGTGGACCTGAACACAACTCGTGGGAACCAGAATCTTGGATGCCGAAGGCGGCGGTAGCCGAGTACTGGGAGGAACTGACTGCCCGTTCAAAACGACGTGCCCTCGGGGGTACCACCCTGGCACACAACCCTTGAGGAGGTTATGGCACTATACCGTGCACTGTGTTACAGGGACGCCTGGACACATGTCGCGAGGACGCTCCTTCCAAAAAGGGGAGGAAGCGAGGCCATACCTATTATGCGGCTGAGAGTGCGTGCCATAAAGACCTCATCGTGAAGCCAAAAAGGTTTTGAAAGTGGAAGTCAACAAAACAGAGTCTTGTTCTGCTAATCCGTTGGAATTTTTCTTTGAAGTGTGCAGGTCACTACTCTCTCCAAGCAACACAGCAAATCGGGACGATTTGGTCCTAAAGGGGGAGGAGTGTAGAGATGAAATGTTTTAAGTTTTGAAAATATTTCATAGAAAAGGTTTGACTATGCCAGTTGGCATGGTCAATTATAAAAACCATGTGGAGGTTGGAAAGGGACAAACCAACCACTAGGGGCTTGTTTTGATTACATAAGACAAAACAAGGAAAATCGAACTTATGCCCCCATACCACATTTTGCCTACATGGAAATGTGTTAAAACCTCGCCATGTTAGGTGAGAGGTTATTACCGTACCCTTAGTCCATCGGCGACTTCCTATTTATTGAATAAAACATACTCGAACGGGCTCTTGACGAAAGGAAAAGGAGCATGAAATGAAGTGGGAAACACAACGGACAGAATCGTCAAGATAATCATAACTGTAAATACGAAAGTAATGCGTAACTTCAAAATGTCGGTTTTGCTCTATGACGACGCGACTCGGGTATGACCCGTAAGAAGAGGGGACTCGGTGAAGTCCGAGGTCACTCCTCAACCCACTCGCGATTGAAACACTGAGAGCTTCCGCGTTTCGACGTTACCTACTTAGCAGATTTCTACACTAAGGGTGGCTTTAACATTGGTGTTTTTCATAATACATGAATGATTTCCTTTAGTTGATCTAGATATGTGGATCTTAAGTGTACCTCATGTTATACACTTTTGGCATGTTTTGTACTTTTCGTGTGGTATTACAATAGAAAGCCCTGTCTGCTACTTAGGATCGCTTTTGGTCATTGCAATATCTTTTCCATGTCTTGTGTACATGTGCGTCATTTTTTACCTCCGATTCTATGTTGAATTTCGTTTGCACTTTTGTTCGCATGTTGAACTTTCCGGATGCCACACATCGAATATTCGACGGTTACGTCGATGTGTCAAATTCCATCAATAGTTTACTTGATGTTTGTTTCTTGCACAATGTTTTCTTCTACGTAAGATCCAAGAATCATCGTTAATGACGGTAGGTAAGCGAATAGTTCTTTTGTCGCCCTGCCGCGTGCTTTTGTTCTGGTCGGTGTAGGCCTTGTGTGAACCTTGCGCATTGCCGCATTGCCAATCTGACAATCGGGATGCATTCGAAGGCCCCTGGCGTTGCTTAGATTGGCCGGCCGGGCTACACAGTTAGTGAGATCGGCCGTCCAGGCCCTATAGTCGTCGTCTGAATGAAAAGGGCCGTCGTATCAAACCGCACAGGCAACCCGGGCCTTAAAGTCGAACTGCCCTAAAAGCATATTCATAAAAAATGAGAAGAAATGCCTTTGAGGTTTTCCTTCAAAATGTTGCTGATTTTTTTTGCATAATATTGTATCGTCAAACGCATTCGTTCAATTTTCGGTTGGTTTTTCTGAACTTTTACATCCACACGAGCTACAATAAATCCAGCATAGGTGGAAAGTAACTGAGAAAGAGTTCGTCCAAACAACACAAAATGTTTACGAGCACACATGGGCGAACCAAAAAAATAGTTTAAACAAATGCGAGAGTCAGTTTGGTAGCCCATTGACAACCACGCTTGGCTTCCATGGACGAGGTTGAGATGATGCGTAGAAGCGTCCTAGCGACACCGCCGCTAACTAGGCATCAGTGCCTAGTCAGACGGTGACGACAGTCACAAGTCGTGCACGCAACGGCAAGGGATTGGCTAGGCGACACAAAGGCAAAGTGTCAGAATGCTTCAATAGCACTTGTAGAGAGAAATGACAAATGACAGGTCCATGGCATAAGCACCTGCCGCGGCGCACGGCGGGTGTCGCACGCGGCAGTGCAAGATCTGTCCTAAAACCGGCCCAAAACCATTGTTTTGGCCGTAACTCTGCGCACACATGTCAGAACGCTACGCCGTCTGAACCTAGACGTGCAGAATCACAAGCCAGACGCTACGACTGGTTACATGCATGCATCCGGTATCGAACGGTGGACACACAATTCAAAACATGCAAATCGGGCCCACAGCCAGTCCACCGATGAAGTCCTACGTGCTGCAAAAAAACTGTAGGAGGTCCCGGGTAGCGTCCAGAGCTTTGGAACGGTCGTCGGTCAGCCCCAAGCTGGTAGTCCGCCACCGGATGATGCACCGGTACCGCATGGGTCTGCATCAGGGATCTGCACAAGTATGGACACGGCCGAGTGGTCATAGTAAACTGTACAGGTTAACAGGAACGTCACAAATCACAACCCTCCCCCATGACCCGATGGTACGCATGTCCATATACGTGCAGCACTGAAACGAGAACAACAAAAAGTGCAACGAAAGAATGAATGACCACCACAACACCCCGCACTCAACCACTCTCAGGCAAGGCGCGAAGTCTGACAGAACGAATGGCCACAAGGAACTTTCCGCGTGCTAGTGCCTTCGTCAAAAAGTCAGCACGCTGCATGTCAATGCCAACCCAAATGACGGAGATCACGTGTCGCTCTACCAGGTCACGCACAAAGTGATGCTCTACTGCAATGTGCTTAGTGCAAACATGGAAGACACCAGAGTTCTCTGCAATAGCAAGGGCACTCTGGTTGTCGCAACAAAGTACAATGGCGGGTACTGACTGACCCAGCTCAAGGAACAGACGTTGCAGCCATACCGCCTCAACAGCCCCTGCACCCAGAGCGACATACTCTGCCTCCGATGAGCTACGTGCAATGCAGCCCTGCTTCCCGCTGCGCCAGGACACAACGGTACCACCGAGCAGTAACACGTAATTGGTGCGACTGTGTCCGTCTGGGCTCCAAGCCTAGTCGCCATTAGTGTAGTCGTCAAGGACCGCCGATCACTACCGGCGAAAGCAGAGTCCGAGGTACGGTGTCGAAACCATGTACCGCACCACTCGCACAGCCGCATGAAGGGCTCTAGCACGTGGAGCCTACGAAAACTAGGCAAGGAGATGTGACGAATGCGATGTCCGGACGTGTGGTAGTGGCCAGGTACATCAGAGATCCGATGAGACGGAGGTACAAGGTCACATCCACTGTCTCCCCCAGCTGTGTGGGATCGTCCACCTTGTGGGCATCCTGCCCGTCGGGTGTGAGAGGTGTGGAGGCCATGGGCACTGCACCGAGGAGGTCGCTGAAGCGCTCCCCCACAACACGTGCGTATTGGGCCTGGTGCAGTAGCGGAGTACGACGTCTACGATCTCTTACGATCTCCATGCTTAGGAACACCGCTGCTGGACCGAGGTCCTTCATCGTGTAGGCAGTTTGGAGGACGGCCTTGGCCTCCTTCATAGCCTCCAGTGAAGGAGACACAATCAGAAGGTCGTCGACAAAGACCACGATGGCGGTGAACCGCTCAGGCGTTCGGCGAATGAAGAGAGAGAGATCTGCCTCGCTCTGTACATATCCCGCACGAGTCAGGGTGCCAGTGATCTCCTCGTTCCAACACCGAGGAGACTGCTTAAGGCCGTACAAGGACTTGCGTAAGCGCCACACCTTGTTGCCGTCCTCAATGCCGGGTGGCTGAGCCACGTAGATCTCCTCATCCAGAGAGCCATGGAGGAACACATGTTGGATCTGGAGGAGAGAGGGAGTCTTGGAGCAGCGAGCATGTGGGACTGGAAGGGCATTACTTGTGCTGAAGAATGGTTCTTAAATCACTCAAAATGATGGAGTACATATATAGCTAGAGCTTGGGCAAGTCAGCCCTCTCACAAGCCACACCTCTTAGCCATGGAGGCTAAGGCTCACATACTAGAGTGCATAATCTCACACAAGAGAGGAAATCAGCCTAGCAATTAGGCTGACCACTCACACACGACCTAGAGATCTAGAAAATGCTCTCATGGCACACTCCTAGTGGTCACGTAACCCACAATCCCATGGAGAATTGCCATGTGTCCATGGCTAGCACACAAGGATCTCACCTCACCTAAAAAGTAAGGAGAGGTACCTTTTTCCTAGTCAGCACACTCTGACAAGGCAACCCAAGAATCTAGGCCCTTTTTGNGAGAGGAAATCAGCCTAGCAATTAGGCTGACCACTCACACACGACCTAGAGATCTAGAAAATGCTCTCATGGCACACTCCTAGTGGTCACGTAACCCACAATCCCATGGAGAATTGCCATGTGTCCATGGCTAGCACACAAGGATCTCACCTCACCTAAAAAGTAAGGAGAGGTACCTTTTTCCTAGTCAGCACACTCTGACAAGGCAACCCAAGAATCTAGGCCCTTTTTGGATATTTGTCCCATCAGGTCTTGACCCTGGACCTCTTGCCTTTTTCTTTTCTCGAGCTAAGGCATGGAGCCATCGCCCATGGTCACCCGGATATCGGCGGTCCATGACCCCGAAAACTTCGAAAGTTCATATCTCCCGATCCGACCGTTGGATCGGCCTCAAAATTGGACCGTAGATGTATTGGCACCTGATCTTTTCAATGGTGAATTTGGATTGACAATCGGAGTAGGCATCTGGTACTTTCCTGGAACTTGCTCCTGTGGACCTGAAACTGAGCCGGATGGCTCCTTTTCCAACAATCTCCCACTTTGCCGCAGTCAGAGTGGGCTGAGTCCACATGCCTTCATGCAGAAATGCTGCTACTCACGGGTCACTGGTTTGGTTTAGAAATCAGCGACCTGTTTGCTGGTTGGAGTAAACTCCAGCTTGATAGCACCCTCCTGCACTATGTGCCTGATGAAGTGATATGCGATGTCAATGTGCTTGGTGCGTGCATGGTGCTCAGGATTTTTGGCGAGTGCGATTGCGTTCTGGTTGTCGACGCGCACAGGAACTGGAACTGCTGCACTCCCACTCATCTCTGCCATGAGACGCTGAAGCCAAACTGCTTCCTTGGCTCCAAAGCTGAGAGAGACGTACTCAACTTCCGTGCTTGAGGTGGCCACGACCACCTGCACTTGCTGCACCAGCTGATGGCCCCACCATTCATGAGGAACACATGTCCAGAGATGGACTTACCGTCCTCAGGGTTTGAAGCCCAATCTGCGTCTGTGTAGCCGATGATGCTGTTGTTGTTGTCGTTGTAGGTGATGCCAATGTCATGGTTCCAGCAAGGTCGCGGAAGATCCGCTTCACTGCCTTCTTGTGCTCAGGTCCGGGGTTTGCCATGTGCTGGCTCATAGCGCTAATAGCGTGTGCGAGGTCTGGCCTGGTTGCAACCATCAGGTACATGAGGCTGCCGACGGCGCTCTGGTACTTCTGCCTCTCAACTGCATCCGCTTCTCCATTGAAGCTCACGAGGTACTGCCACGTCTCCAGCGGCGTGCCGATGGGTTTTGCCTCTGCCATGCGGAACCGCTGCAAGACATCCTTGATGTAGCGGCTCTGCTGTAGCGAGAGAGAGCGTGATTTACGGTCACGCGTGATCTGGATACCGAGGAAGTATGATGCCTCCCCGAGATCAGACATCTGGAAGCGCTCCTGCATGGCCTCCTTGAACTCCTGCAGTGTAGACATGCTGTTGGAAAGGAGGAGCATGTCATCCACATAGACGATGATGATGAGCACCTCATGACCATGCTGCCAACGATAGACGCTGTAGTCACACTCACTGCGCTCAAACCCCATGCACTGCAACGCCGCATCCAACTTCTGGTTCCAAGCACGCGACGCTTGCTTGAGGCAGTACAGCGACTTCTACAGTTTACAAACCAGGTGCTCCTGGCCATCCATGACAAACCCCTCTGGCTGCTCCATGTAAATCTCCTTCTCCAGGTCACCGTTCAGGAACGCCGTCTTGACGTTCATGTGGTGGAACTCAAAGTCCTCTGCTGCTGCATAAGAAAGGAGCGTACGCACAGAGGCAAACTTTGCAACAGGGGCAAAGGTTTCTGTGTAGTAGATGCCTTCCTGCTGCGAGTAGCCCTTGACGACCAGCCTTGCCTTGTGCTTTTCCAGGTTGCCATCTGCTCCCCGCTTCTTTTTGAACACCCACTTGCACTTGATCACCTTACGTCCAGGTGGACGATCAGTCAGCTCCCACGTACCGTTGTCGAGCTGCGACTGTATCTCGTGCTGCACAGCTTGCGCCCAATCTGCTGCATCTGGTGCAACCATGGCCTCCTTGTACGACGCCGGCTCATCATAGTCTGGTGCAACTGTGAAGTCAGATTGACTATCGGAGTAGGCATCTGGTACTTTCCTGGAACTTGCTCTTGTGGACCTGAAACTGAGCCGGATGGCTCCTTTTCCAACAACACATTGTTCACATCTATCTGGTGTAGTTCCAAGTTATGCTGAGCCACTGCACCGAACAGGGCTCGAGCTGAGGTCATACGGCCAACAAGGGCGAACGTGTCAGTGTAGTCGATGCCTCCAGTATGAGAGTACCCCTTGACGACCAAGCGAGCCTTGTGGCGTTCCAGTGAGCTATCTAGCTTCACTTTCTTGTGAAAGACCCACTTGACCTGAATAGCCTTCCTCCCAAGTGAAAGGTCGACTAGCTCGTAAACTCTGTGCTCTCGGATAGCGCGAAGCTCATCCTCGCAGGCAGCACACCAAGAGTCAGCATCCTGTGATGAGAGAGCTACCCTCAGTGTGCCTGGGTCAGGCACCAAAGATGGAGAGCTCTGTGTGGCAAGAGCGCACGCCCCAGTGTTAGGTCTGACAACCACAAGATCGACTGTTGCATCACAAGCGATGTGGAACTCGCAAGTGACGAGATCGTGCCCTACGGGACACGCTGGGTGAACCTCTGTGTGCTCACTGTGGACACTCAGGCCAAGGGTCTGTGCCAAGGTCACCACTCGCGACGCTGCGAGTGAAGCGCATGGGTGCAGGGCCATACGCTCGCTGAGCTCCGGAGTCCAATGGTCGAAGACGACCGCCGGGCTCAGGGGAGTAACCTGGGCTCGAGGGGCACACCTCACGCTCAGGAATGGGCACAATCAAAGCCGGGGAGAGCTGAGGCACAGGAGCTGGTGATGTCGTGCAAGGAGATGCGTGTGTGGGAGACACGGGACTCGGTGTGACAGTAGGGGCAGGTGAGGCAGGGCCACGCACAGAGGCAGGAGTGGCGGACACAAGAGTATGCACAGGTGTAGGATCATGGGTACCTGAGGGAGGCGAGGGAACCGAGGTAGAAGCCGGTGGTGCTGGAGAGGACTCTGGACCGACAGCGATGATCGCTGGGTCATCAAGAGCCGGAGATCGTGAAGTGGAGGGAGATCGAACAAACACATCAGCCTGGCAAGGGGTGCTCGCAGGCAAAGACTCCCCCATCCGGCTAGAAACCTCACACATAGGGATGTGCATGACAGACAGCGACGTAATCGACGTCAGATCACGGTAGGTGAGGGACTCAATAATGCGACGACGGGTAGGGTCCCAAAATCGCCAGGCCTTCGATCGTGGGGAGATGCCTACAAAGACACAAAAGCGACCCCGTGGTGAGACCTTGGACCCCTGCTGGTCCTCGGCGTACCACACGGAAGCCAAGGATCCCCAGATGCGAGCGAGACGAAGGTCAGCACGATGGCCGAACAAGATCTCATACGGTGTAACATGGTCCGGAAGAGGACCGTGCGGGAGGCGGTTCCGAACCCAGGTCATGTAGGCAAAGCCCTCAAAGGCGAGGGACTCTGGGAGACCGCACTCAGACCGCATAGCGCGAACCGCATCCTCCATGGTGCGGTTCCAACGCTCAGAGACACCGTTCTGCTGAGGAGTAGCAGGAGCGGAAACTTGGTGAACAATCCCGTGCTCAGCGGAGAAGCTATCCACCTTGCCGAGAAACTCGCCGCCACAATCCGAGCGGAAGGTGTGCAACGTGTGGCGGGACGGACGCTCAGCCATCACTAGCTAGAGGCGAACCGCGAGAGCGGCATCACTCTTCTAGCACAGGCTGTAGACCCACCGCATCCGGGTGAAGTCATCAGTCAGAGTCAGGACGTATCGACCCCGATCGGACGTGGACTCGACAAGAAGAGGACCAAGGAGTTCCGAATGGACAAACTCGAGAGGGTGAAGTGTGCAAGAACGTGAGTCAGGGTAGGTGCAGCGATGCATCTTACCCTGGGCGCAGAAGAGACAGTCGGTCTTGGGTGGCTTCTCAAAAGAAGCCGCATCAAGACCGAGAGCGGGCTGTGTCCGAATGAGTTTTGACACAATGTCGGAGCCTACATGACACAGACAACGATGAAGCAATCGCTGGTATTCAGGAGACAGAACACCAATGACAAAAACGCGAGCTGAAGGGGAAGGGGACCAAGGAGCAGAAGTCCGGGAGACACGGTACAGGTCATTCACAAGAGAGGCACGCGGAACAATACTGCGAGTGTCAATGGCAGTCACAGTCGCGGACTCGGCAGTGTGCTCCATAGAGATTCCCATCAGTGTGCAAGCACGTACAGAAAGCAAACTGAGCTCAAGATTAGGCACAAACAGCACCTCGGAGAGATACAAGGGGCCAGACGGACCATCGAAACGCACGACCCCAACACCCTGGACTGGCAAGGACTGACCAGAGCCTGTGCGGACAGAACGAACAGACGCAACAGGGTCGAGAACAACGAAGTCACTACGACGACATGTCATGTGATGAGTGGCACCTGAATTGATGATCCAAGTGCCACCGGGATCACGAATGGAGGACGTCACTGTACAACAGGCAATGGAAAACTCGACCTCAGACGGACGCTGAGCAGCAGGTGGGTAGGAACGACGAAGGGCACAAAGGTGTGACTCATGAATCCAATCTGTACAGTCAGGCCCATCATCATCACATGCCGACTGTGCCCCCCCACACGAGTCATCCCGAGCCACATGGACGGACGGACCGACAGTCTGTGGATCACTCGGCTGTGAAAACACACTCGCACCTCCCTGAAAGCGGAGCGCCAGAAGGTGTCAAAGCTCGGTGATGGTGCAGTCGTGTGGGTCTGGATCGCTCCTACTCGCCGGTGAAGAGGCAGGAATAGCTCCAGTCTTGGCCGCCGCGCATCCGAAGGAAGGCAAGGAGGATATGTTGGACGTAGAACGGAGGGCGTGTACAACATGGAGCCCACGAATAATCCGCGCCCAGGCGAGCGGCTGCTGGCACTCGATGTAGCGATGGATGCCTCCACAGTTGTAGTAGTGAACGGAACGTCCACTTCTACCAATGGAGGACGATTGCTACTATGACTGCTGCTGACCTGGACCCCGCTTCCCCTTCTTCTTCATCCCCTGAGTTGTTGCTGCAACACCCTGTGTCTGAGTGGGTGTGGGTAGGGCCAAAGAGGAGGAGGAAGACAAGGACGTGATGGAGGATGAAGAAAGAGACTGCAAGAGGGATGATGGTGGTGATGCGACGACTGCTACAGCAAGGGATCTCGTGATGGGCCACGGCTGCCTCGCGAGCTAAAGTCACTTGGAGGAACAGTTGATGCACCCAAGGGAGAAGCTGCAGAGTGGCTGAAAAGGGCTCGAGGACGGCGTCGCTGTATTGTGTGAAGATGTCAGTGTACTCAAGGCAAACTCTGAGCATCATCGTACGGAGCGCCCACAACTGTGTGCCTCCGGAAGTCCCAAGATGCGTGTAGATGCGCATAGCGCGTTGCCAGTAATCAGTTGTAGGCTCTGCAGGCCCTTGACGGAGAGAGTGGCAGGCACGAATGTGTGCTGCACGGGTGGCTTGCGTCTCTGCGGCCATCAGAGATAGGGCTATATCCCAACCTCCGCGTGGATCTGTGCCGGTGCATGTGCCGGGCTCGCCAAGGAAAGGACGGAAGTAGACGACGGTCTCGCGTGGCATGGCATAGAGGAGTCGGCGTATCGCCCTGGCTGCTCTCAGCACCTGTGCTGGGTCTGTAGGCTGATACAAGCTGTGGTAGTAGGGCCACACGCCCTCTGAAGTAGCCCAAACCTGAAAGAGAATCTCCCAACAGTCGAAGCTGTCCTCGGTGATGTACCTTGGAGGTGGTGTCTCAAAGTCCTTTGGTTGCCGCTCCGTGGGGAGGGCAACCGCAGGCCGAGGAGGACGAGGGACGGGGAAGACTCCTGGAAGGGGATAATCACCGGGATACTCAGGTGACGGTCGTACCATAGGAATCCCAGGAGATCTGGTGCCCGTCTGCAGCTGACGGAGGCGCTCCTGAAGGACTCGGATCTCATGATCCGAGGAGTCGTCCGTCATGCCTGGCATGAATGGCTCATCATCCAGGAGGTCAGAAGGTCGTGGGTCAGGTCGAGCTCCTGTAACTGGTGCCTGAACCAACTGCTGTGTAGAGACCGCGACACCGGCAGCTCCCTCGGAAGCCTGCCGTGGGACTGTGGACTGGCTACGCAGGAGCTCGGTCAGCGTACGGATGGCATCAATCTGCTCTCGCTGTAGGCGACGCATCTCAACCTGCTGGCTCTGCAAGTCCTCAATGGCATGCAAGCGTGGGCTCAAGACGCCAGAGGAGGAGGAGGAGGAGGGATCACCTGTCGCCTTCCCCTTGTTGTCTGACGAGTCCATGTCGCCTCTCAGTACGGGCAGACATGTCAGGTTTGTCGGATTTCAAAACCGTCAGCATTTCTTGAGGAGTTGAGATGCTGGCAATTTTTGACTATTCAACCAAATAATTGGCTAAGTATGGTGTCGACGTCAGCAGGTGGTTGCTGACGTCAGCACGACCTGATGACGTCAGCAAGCAAAAGTGTTGATGTCAGCTCGACTTTTTTTTTGTCTCGCGGTTCGGCGCGAGCGTGCTGTCGCTCCGCGGCCAAAACTGGGGGGGACCTCGTCACCCCCTTGCGCGGGGTGAGGGGGACCTCGTCACCCCCCTTGTGCGGCTGCGTAGGTGCGCAGCTGTGCAGATCTACGCAGTACTTGTGCGCAGCACAGCAGTCGCGACTGATACTGCGCAGCACTGCTGCCGCTGCGGTCGCTGCTGCTGCTGCTCCACTGTTGTAGCTGCTGCTGTTGCTGCAATGCTGCTGCTGCTGCTGCAATGCTGCTGCTACTGCTGCAATGCTGCTACTACTACTATTGCTGCTGGCACTATAGCGCGCACAATGCTGCTGATGCTGTCGCCGGGCTGCTGTTGCTGCTCGCGGCTGCTGCTGCCACTGGTGCTGCTCGCTTTTGCCGCCACTGCTCGCTGTTGCTTCCGCTGCGAGCTGCTGCTGCTCGCAGCCGCCGATTCGTGCTGCGAGCTGCTGTTGCGAGCGAGCTGCTGCTGCGAGCTGTTTCCCCCCCTTTTCTTTGGGTCAGAATTCCCAGCCTGAAACAACTGCTGCTGCCACCGGTGCTGCTGCTGCGACTTGGCTTGGCTGCTAGAGCTGGTGACTGCCACAGCTCACCAGGTGAGGTGGACGGGACTGCGTGGTGATGTCGCTGCTGAAAACGGCTGCAACGAGTCCAAGGATACGGCGGCGGCGGCGGTGACTCTCACTGCTGCTGCCGATGCTGCGTCTCTAGGGCGCAGCTCAGCGAGAGAGGTATCGCTGCTCTGATACCATGAGATGATGCGTAGAAGCGTCCTAACATCACCGCCGCTGACTAGGCGTCAGTGCCTAGTCAGATGGTGACGACAGTCACAAGTCGTGCATGCAACGGCAAGGGTTTGGCTAGGCGACACAAAGGCAAAGTGTCAGAATGCTTCAATAGCATTTGCAGAGAGAAACGATAAATGACAGGTCCATGGCATAAGTACCTGCCGCGGCACACGGCGGGTGTCGCACGCGGCAGTGCAAGATCTGTCCTAAAACCGGCCCAAAACCATTGTTTTGGCCGTAACTCTGCGGACACATGTCAGAACGCTACGTCGTCTGAACCTAGACGTGCAAAATCAGGAGCCGGAAGCTGCAACTGGTCACATGCATGCATCCGGCATCGAATGGTGGACACAAAATGCAAAACATGCAAATCGGGTCCACAGCCAGTCCACCGATAAAGTCCTGCGTGCTGCAAAAAACCTGCAGGAGGTCCCGGGTAGCGTCCAGAGCTCTGGAACGGTCGTCGGTCAGCTCCAAGCTGGTAGTCCACCACCGGATGACGCACCGGTACCGCCTGGGTCCGCATCAGGGATCTGCACGAGTATGGACACGGTCGAGTGGTCACAGTAAACTGTACAGGTCAACAGGAACGTCACAAATCACAACAGAGGTAGTCTCATGGCAAAACTTCCATTATGTGGTCCAGATTGCGGACAATTTTTTAGCCTATTAAGAGATACCAATATGAAAACTTTTGCACGGTAACTATTTAACCCTTTGCACGCTTTGCGTGCAACAAGTGCCTCTTGTTGTAAATCATAATTAGCGGTAGGTGTACTTTGATGACAAGAGTCGAAATGATCGAACACATGTGTACATGTGTCAAGATACAAATGAGACGTAGTCGGGGTTGTTGGTTCGATCGTCGAGCGACGCGTGTGGAATCGCGTCGTGAGTGGTCACATTTGAGAACCTCCACTGAGGAATCAAGGGACTTTGGGGATAGATGACGAAGATGCGAGATGAATCTTTAGAAATCTTTATGTGTCTCAATGTGTCGAGAAGTCGACCAAAAGTCCATAACACTTCTTTCGACGATTCTCAAAAGTGGTCAAGGTTTTCATAAATCGCAAGAAGGTTCACCGGAGGACGAGGGCCGTTGGCCGAGTGTCCCCCGACTGTCCGAGTGAATATCAATGTCTCCACGTGCGGTGGGCTATTCTGAAAACAACAAAAATTCCCACTCCAAAAGATTAGGGAGTCGTGTACGTCTAGTGCATAACACTCCCCCCCCCTTTATGTAGTTGCTAGGAAATTGCTTGGTTAACCCATGTGGGGTGGGGCAGGTGAGCGCAACGACCAGTGTAGCATAAGACACGCGTCGGATGCGGTAACTTGCATTAGAATGGTACACTCAACCAAGACAATTAGTGTGAGGGGAGCGAGCGAAGTTAGTACCGGTGAGCACACACCCACCATGAGCATCAAGTTCGGATGAGTGAGTGCCGCCACCCAGGGGTCGGGCCTGACCACTCGGAGTAACCGAGGGTGGCTGCTCACCAATGCACGGCCAAGACCGGCACAGTGGCCCCCTAAGGATCAGCACCTGGGAAATATGCAGCTACCCCAGCACATGCAAGGCAAGAGAACACGATGCATGGCACAGTAGTGAGGATGTACGAGTCCTAGCATCTACCGCATCACATAATCATAGAGAATCATAGAGAGTCATGCAACGGCCATGCGCATGCCAAAAGGCACTCCGGGGAAAAGCAGCAGCAGCGGCAGCTTGAGGGCGTCAATAGCTCCAGCCAGAGCGAACACGCCTGACGCTTCCCCAGGTAGGGCCATTATCACTTAATCTGTATATGCGTGTGCACAGTGTGGGAGGCAAGAGGGCATAGAGTTGTGAGTGGCCAGCGAACTTCAACACTCCCCCATGACCCGCAGGCAACCAACCCCCGCACATGAGAGTGAGAAAATGCATGGAAGCTTCCTAGCGATATTGCCGCACACTAGGAGTCAGTGCCTGGTCTGACGGTGACAATAGTCACAAGTCCTGCACACAACGGCAAGGGTCTGGCTAGGGGACACAAGGCAACGTGTCGGAATGCTTCAAATAGCATTTGCAGAGAGAGTTGACAAATGACATGTCCATGGCATAAGTACCTACTGCGGCGCATGGCGGGTGTCGCACGCGGCAGTGTAAGGTCTGTCCTAAAACTGACCCAAAACCACTGTTTTGGCCGCAACTCAGCGTAGACAAGTCAGAACGCTGCGCCATCTGAACCTACACGTGCAGAATCTCAAGCCGGACACTACGACTAGTCACACAAATGCATCCGGCAACAAACAGTGGACACGCAATGCAAAGACATGCAAATTGGGCCCACGGCCAGTCCACCGAGAAAATCCTACAAGCTACAGAAAAAACTACAGAAGGTCACACATATCATTCATGACTATGGGGTGACCGTCGATTAGCTCCAAGTAGGTAGTCCACCACCAGACGATGCCCCAGTGCCACCTGGGTCCGCATTTGAGATTTGCACGAGCATGGACACTGCCAAGTGGTCACAGTAAACTGTACAGGTCGACAGGATCGTCACAAATCACAACACCCCAGCATGACCCGATGGTACGCATGTCCATACACGTGCAGCACTGAAACAAGTACAACGAGTGCAAAAACAATTGTGACACAGACACAGACACACCCTATACTCAACCACTCTCAGGCAAGGGGTGATGCCCAACAGAACGAATGGCCACCAGAAACGTCTCGCGCGCCAGTGCCTTCGTCAAGAAGTCGGCACGCTGCATGTTAGTGCCGACCCATATGACGAGGATCACGTGTCGCTCCACTAGATCACGCACGAACTGATGCTTAACCGCAATGTGCTTCGTGCAACCATGAAAGACACTAGAGTTCTCCGCAATGGCAAGAGCACTCTCGTTGTCACAACAAAGCACAATGGTGGGCACTGGCTGACCCAGCTCAAGGAACAGGCGCTGTAGCCATACTGCCTTAGCAGCCCCTGTACCTAGAGCAATATACTCTGCCTCTGACGAGCTATGTGCGATGCAAACCTGCTTCCGTCTACGCCACGATACAGCGGTACCACCAAGTAGGAACACGTTGCCAGTGCGACTGCCTCCGTCTGGGCTCCAGGCCTAGTCGCTGTCGATGTAGCCGTCAAGAACCACTGAACACTGCCAGTGAAAGCAGAGTCCGAGGTATGGCGTGGAAACCACGTACCGCAACACTCACATTGCCACCTGGAGGGCTCTATCACAGGGAGCCTGTGAAAACTGTGCAAGGAGGCTGACGGAAAAAGAGATGTCGGGGCGTGTGGTAGTGGCTAGGTATATCAGAGATCCAATGAGGCGGAGGTACAAGGTCACATCCATTGTTTCACCTAGTTGTGTGGGATCATCCACCTTCAAGGTGTCCTGCCAGTCAGGTGTGAGAGGTGTGGAGGCCGTTGGCACTGCGCCAAGGAGGTCACTGAAGCGCTCCCCCACAACGCGTGCGTATCGGGCCTGATACAACAAAAGCATCCGGCGTCTGCAGTCTCGTACAATCTCCATGCCAAGAAACAATGTTGCAAGACCAAGGTCCTTCATCCTATAGGCAGTCTGGAGGACCGTCTTGGCCTCCTTCATGGCCACCATGGAGGGAGACGCAATCAGAGGTCGTCCACATAGACTAGGATGGCAGTGAACCACTCAAGCACTTGTTGGATGAAAAGAGAGGGCGCTACCTTGCTCTATACATATCCCGCACGAGTGAGAGTGCCTGTGATCTCCCGGTTCCAGCACCGAGGAGACAGTTTGAGTCTGTAGAAGGACTTGCGCAAGCGCCAGATCTTGGCACCGTCCTCAAAGCCTGGTGGCTGGGCCACGTAAATCTCCTCATTCAGAGAGTCATGGAGGAACGCATTGTTGACATCCATCTGGTGCGGTTCCCAGTCATGCTGAGCCACCACAGCAAACAGAGTGCGAGCTGAGGTCATGCGGCCGATAGGGACAAAGGTGTGAGTGTGATCAACGCCCTTGATCTCAGAGTATCCCTTGATGACCAAGCGAGCCTTGTGGCGTTCCAGTGAGCCATCCGGCTTCACCTTCTTGCGGAAGACCCACTTGACTTGAATCGCCTTCCTCCCAGGTGGAAGGTCGACTAGCTTGTAAACCCCATGCTCTCGGATGGCACAAAGCTCATCCTCGCAGGCGGCACGCAAGGCGTCGACATCCTCTGATGAGAGCGTGTCCCTCAGTGTGCCCGGATCAGGCGCCAACGAGGGAGAGCTCTGAGTGGCGAGTGCACATACCTCTGAACTGGGCCTCACGGCCACAAGGTCAGCTGCTGCATAAAAAACGGAACGAAACTCGCGAGTGACGAGATTGTATCCTACAGGACACGCTGTATGTACCTCTGTGTGATCTGTACGGACACTCAGGCCGAGGGCCTTTGTGCCGGGATTGCCAGTCGCAATGCTTCGAGTGGAGCACCTGGGTGCGGGACCTGACACTCGTTGGGCTCCGAAGCCCAACGTCGAAGACGACCACCGGGCTCATGCGAGTAGACTGGGCTAGAAGGGCTGACCATAGTCTCAAAGACAGGCACAACCACATACAGTGAGGACTGAGGTACAGGGGCAGGTGATGCAATGGGAGGACAAGCTGGTGAACGGATGGGAGATGCAAGACTGGGAGTGGCAGTAGGACTGCCCACAGAGATAGGAGTACCGGTGGACAAAGGGACCGCATCATAGGTGTCTGTGGGGCGCGAGGATGTAGGAGAGGAGACAAGCTGGATGGGAGAGGTCTCTGGGCCGACAGCGATGATCGACGAGTCATCAAGAGCCGGAGACTGAGAAGTGGAGGGGGCTCAAACGGACACATCAGCCGGACGAGAGGTGCTCGTAGGCTCAGAATCCCCCATCCGTCAAGAAACCTCACACGTAGGAATGTGTGTGATAGACATCGACACAATCGAGGTCAGATCGCGGTAGGTGAGAGACTCAAACAAGAGCGTGTTGCGGGACTCAACAATGCGACGAAGGGCGGGGTCCGAAAAACGCCAGGCCTTCGACCGCGGGGAGATACCAACGAAGGCACACAAGCGACCCTACGGAGAGAACTTGGACCCTTGCTGATCCTCCATGTACCACACAGAAGCCACTGAGCCCCAGACACGAGCAAGACACAGATTGGCACGGTGGCCAAACCAGAGTTCATACGGTGTAATGTGGTCTGGAAGAGGACCGTGCGGGAGGCTGTTCCACACCCACGTCATGTAGGCGAATCCTTCAAAGGCGAACGATTCTGGGAGACCGCACTCAGAGCGCATAGCACGAACCGCATCCTCCATGGTGCGGTTCTAGCGCTCAGAGACACCGTTCTGCTTAGGAGAGGTAGAAGCAGAGACCTGGTGAATAATCCCGCGTTTGGAAAAGAAACTGTCCAGTTCGCCAAGAAACTCGCCGCCGCGATCCGAGCGGAAGGTATGCAGCGAGTGGCGAGACTGACGCTCAGCCATCACTAGCGAGAGACGAACCGCGAGAGCGGCATCACTCTTTAGACGCAGGCTGTAGACTCACCGCATCCGAGTGAAGTCATCGGTCAGGGTCAGGACACATTGGCTCCAAACAGATAAGGACTCGACAGGAAGAGGACCGAGAAGGTCCGAATGGACCAGCTCGAGGGGACGAAGGGCTCGAGAACGGGAGTCAGGGTAGGTGCAGCGATGCATATTATCCTGAGTGTGGAACAGACAAGAGGTCTTGGGCGACTTCTTGAAAGAGGCCGCGTCAAGACCGAGGGCGGGCTGTTTCCTAATGAGCTTCGACACAGTGTCGGAGCCCACATGACACAGACGTCGATGCAGCAGGCGCCGGTGCTCAGCAGGCAGGACACTAGTGACAAACACAGGAGCAGGAGGGGAAGGAGAGCAAGGAGAAGAAGAGATCCAAGGAACACGATACAGATCATCCACAACAAAGGCACGAAGAACAAGAATGCGAGTATCAAGAGCAATCACTGTTGCGGAGTCGACAATGTGCTCCACAAAGAGTCCTATCAAAGTGCATGCACGCACAGAGAGCAAGCTAATCTCAAGGTCAAGTACAAAAAGCACGTCGAAGAGATACAAGGGGCCAGACGGACCACCAAAGCACACAACCCCAACACCCTGGACTGGCAAGGACTGACCAGAGCATGTGCGAACGGAACAAACAGACGCCACAGGACCGAGGTCAACAAATTCACTACGATGACATGTCATGTGGTGAGTGGCACCGGAATCGATGATCCAAGTACCGCCCGAATCACGACTGGAGGATGTCACGGTTCAACGGGTAATGGATCACTCGGCTGCTAAAAGACTCTTGGCAAGAGAGGAGGGAGAACAACAAAGGGCACACAGGTGAGACTCAGAAATCCAATCCGTACTGTCAGGTCTATCATCATCACATACGAGCTGTGCTCCCCCACACGAGTCATGAAAAAAGACGAGAACAGAAAAACAAACAGTCTGTGAACCACCCGGTTGTGACGACACACTCGCACCTCCCTGAAGGAGAAGCGCCAAGAGCTAACAGAGCTCGGCGATGGTGCGTTAGGGGGTCCCGCTCTCTGCTACTCGCCGGTGGGGAGGCGGGAACTGCTATGGTCATGGTCGTCGCGCGACCAGAGGCTGTGCTACTCGACGCAGACCACTGTGCGTGTGCAGCCAGAAGACCGCGAGTGATCCGCGCCCAGTCGAGCGGCTCTTAGCACTCAGTGTAGCAGTGAGCACCTCCATAGTTGTAGCAGTGAACAATGCGTCCACCGCTACCGCCTGATGACTTCTACTGCCGTGATTGCTACTTGCCCGAGCCACGCTTCTTTCTACTCTTCTTCCCCTGTGCTGTTGCTACCACACCCTGCTTCTGAGTCGGGGTAGCTAGGGTGGAAGGGGAAGAGGAGGGCGTGCCCGCGTATGGAGAAGTGAACTACGAGAGAGGCATCGGTGGTGATGCGATGACCGGTGCAGCAAGTGAACTCTTCTGTTTGGCGACGGCTGCCTCAGGAGCGGATGCCACCTATACGAAAAGTTGATGCGCTCAAGGAAGAAGCTGAAGGAAGGTGGAGAAAGGCTCAAGCGTGGCGCCGCTGTACCTTGTAAAGATGTCGGCATGCTCAAGACGGACTCCGATCATGAGCGTGCAAAGTGCCCACAGTTGTGTCCCTCCTACGGTCCCAAGGCGTGTGAAGATGCGCATGGTGCGCCGCCAGTAAGCGGTTGTGGGCCCAGCAGGTCCCTGACGAAGGGAGTGGAAGGCGCAGATGTGAGCCGCGCAGGTGGCGTGCGTCTCTACAGCAAGCAGGGACAATGCCAGCTCCCAGCCCCGACGTGGGTCAGCACCCACGCCTGTGCCGGCCTCTCCAAGGAAGGGGCAAAAGTCCACAACAGTCTCGCAAGGCATGGCGTAAGGAAGTTCGCGCATCGCCCGAGCCACTGTCAGCACCTGAGCAAGGTCCATAACCTGGTACCGACTGTGGTAGTAGGGAAAAACTCCCTCTGAAGTGGCCCAGACCTGGAAAAGGGTCTCCCAGCAGTCAAAGCCGTCCTCGTTGACATATCGTGGGGGCGGTATCTCGAAGTCCTTAGGTTGCCGCTCCGTAGGGAGAGCAACTACAGGATAGGAAAGACGAGGGATGGGGAAGACATCTAGACAAGGAAAGTCGCTGAAGTATGTCTCAGGCGAAGATCAGATCTCCGGGAACGGGGAACCGGAATGCGTCTATAGCTGGCAAAGACGCTCCTGAAGTACGGGAATCTCCCTCTCGGGAGTGTCATCGTCCATGCCTGGCATATCAGGGTCCTCCTTGAAAGGATCAAGAAGTGGCGGGTCCTTACTACGCTCTCCTCGGTGTAGATGGTGACTGCTGTGCAGAAGGTGTGACACCGCCGACTCCCCTGGAGGTGTGCTGTGGGGCCGTGGACTGACTCTGAAGAAGATCAGTGAGCGTGCGGATGGCGTCGGTCTGCTGCTGTTGTAGGCAACGTATCTCATCCTGCTGACTCCGCAGGTCCACAATGGCCTGCAAGCATGGGCTCATGATCCCGGAGGAGGAGGAAGAAGGATCTGATGGTCCTTTGCTCTTGTCACCGGTCGGAGCCATGTCGATGCTTGATATGGGGCCGAACGTAAAAAAAATGCTCCGAACGAGAAGCCGACAGCGTTTCTTTAGTTGAAACGTTAAAACAAATTGACGTTTTGACCCCAAAATTGCTGAAGACAGGACAACTAATGATGACGTCAGCGTTTCTTACACTAGCAAAAAAACGCTAACATTTTTTCGCTAGTGTATTTTACGCCAGCGTTTCTTTTTTAAGGTCACGTGAACTTCGCGTGATCGGTGGGGGTGACCTCGTCACCCCCTACTTGCGGCTACGTAGGGGTTGCGCAGGCCTGCGTAGTGCCACGCAGCCCAGTGCAATACTGCGCAGTTTCTGCACAGCAAAAACTACGCAGTAGCTGCAATGCTACAAGTGCACTTCTCCAATGCTGCTCCTGTACTACTACTGCGCTGCTACTGCTTACGCTACTGCTGCTGCGCTACAGTTACTATAGCAGCTGCAATGCTACTATTGTGCTTTTGCTATTTCTGCTGCTGTTACTGCGCTGCTGTTGCTGCTTGTGGCTGCTGATGCCACCACTGATGCAAGCTGCTACCGCCACTGTTGCTGCTTGTGGCTGCTAATGCCACCACTGCTGCGAGCTGCTGCCGCCGCTTCGCGCTGTCAGTTCTTGCAGTCGCCGCCACAAGCTACTGCTGCGAGGTGCTACTCCTTTTTTTGTGTACAGGTTGGCAGCCAGACACAGCTGCTGTTGCCACCCGGTGGTGCTGCTGCTACTGTAGGAGCTAGTAAATGCTGCAGCTCACCCGATGTGGTGGTGGGGACTGAGTGATTTTGTCGTTGTTTAAAAACGGCTGCAACAAGTCCCAGGATACGGCAGTGCCGGTGACTCTCAGTGCTGCTGCCCGTGCTGCGTCTCTGCGACGCAGCTCATCGAGAGGAGTCTCGCTGCTCTGATACCATGAGAAAATGTGTGGAAGCTTCCTAGTGATATTGCCGCTGACTAGGCGTCAGTGCCTGGTCAGACGGTGAAGACAGTCACAATTCGTGCACACAACCGCAAGGGTCTCGCTAGGGGACACAAGGCAAAGTGTCAGAATGCTTCAAATAGCATTTGTAGAGAGAGTTGAAAAATGACCGGTCCATGGCATAAGTACCTGCCGCGGCGCACGGCGGGTGTCGCACGCGGCAGTGCAAGGTCTGTCCTAAAACCGGCCCAAAACCACTCTTTGGCCGTAACTCAGCGTAGACAAGTCAGAATGATACGCCGTCTGAACCTACACATGCAAAATCTCAAGCCGGAAACTATGATTGGTCACACGCATGCATCCGGTAACAATGAGTGGACACACAATGCAAAGACATGAAAACTGGGCCCACGGCCAGTCCATCGAGAAAATCCTACAAGCTGCAGAAAATATGTAGAAGGTCCGAGACAGCATCCAGGACTCTGGGGCGACTGTCGATGAGCTCCAAGCAGGTAGTCCACCACCAGACGACGTCCCGGTGCCACCTGTGTCTGCATCAGGGATCTGCAGGAGCATGGACTTAGCCGAGTGGTCACAGTAAACTGTATAGGTCGACAGGAACGTCACAAATCACAATAGAGAGGACAACAAGAAGGGATCACGAGAGGTGATAGAGATGTACTAGAACCAATCAACATGGGTCATGTGGACAGATGAGACCAACAGAGTGAACAATACTTTTGAAGACATTACGACTGAGTGCCTTAGTGAGAAAGTCAGCTCTCTGAGACCGCGTGTCCACCCATGCAACCTCGACGATGCCACCAACAATGCACTCACAAACAAAATGGTGCGCCACATTGATGTGCTTGGTGAGTGAATGATGCATGCCGCTGTTTTAAGCAATGGCCTTTGTGCTTTGATTGTCACAACGCAGATTGATGCAACGGATGGGTACACGTAGTTGTTGCAGCAAACGACACAGCTAGACAGCCTCGCACGTGCCTGCACCAAGAGCAATATACTGAGCCTCGGTAGTGCTGCAAGCAACACACCCTTGTTTGCCACTATTTGAGGAGACTGCAATGCCACCGACCAGAAAGATGTATCCCTTTCGACTGATTTCTTGGTTCCATCAATGTGGGGACTATTTCAGGCCACAGAGGGCCTAACGCAAGGGCCATACCCGGTTTGTTCCATCTGAGAGGCCGGGTGACTGCACCATGCAGATCTCCTCGTCCAACCTACAGTGGAGGAAGGCATTCTTGACATCCATCTGCTCAAGCTCCCAGTCATGCTAAACCACTAGACTCAGGAGAGCCCTGGCTGTGGTGTAGCGACCAACCGGGGCGAAGGTCTCGTCAAATTCAGCACCGGGGATCTGAGAAAATCCCTTTGCAGTGAGACGAGCCTTGTATCGTTCAACTGTGTTGTCAGGATTCAGCTTGCGATGGTATACCCATTTGGCAGCAACTGCCTCTCGGCCTGGTGGGAGGACGACAAGCTCGTACACAACATGCTCAGACAGTGCATTGAGCTCCGCCTTCATGGCCTGCTCCCACAACGAGGAATCTGAGGTTGTGTGTGTTGCATGCACAGTTAGGGGCTTAGGGGGCAGCGGGGAGAGCACAGTAGCAGCAAAGCACGATGGAACATACCCAGCTACAGATGAGGAGAGAGCTGAGTGGAACTCCTCCTCGACAAGCGAGTAGCCAAGTGCAGTGCTGGAGTGCATGACGGACGGAGCAGTGGATAGAGCAGAGGTAGCAAGGCCGAGGGCATTGAGACCAGGGTCACCAGAGACCATGGGTTGAGACTCAAAGGGGAGTGTCCGGAGGCGTCCACCACGAGTGTAGGGTGATACCGGTGGGATGGATGGCACACGCACGGAGGAGGAAGGAGCAGAAGGGTGCTACTGTAGAGACGAGGGTGGTGAGGCCACAGGGCCAGACGACTGGGAGAGAAATGGTGGCGGGGACATGGCGCCAGTTGGAGGAACAGAGGAGGAGACAGAGGGTGCAAGAGAGACAGAGGGCTCAAGAGAGACAACAACAGGAGAGGCAGGAGACTGGCAGGGAGAAGGCGAGATCGGAGGAGCAGAGAACGCGAAGGGAGAAGAGGACAAAGATGGAGAACTCTGCTCTATCGACGAGGCAACAGAGGGTTGCGAGGGATGCACAGAGGGGAGAACGAGAGGCCCAGAGGACAGAGGACCACCCCCACCCCGAGAGGACGGAGAGAGGGATCCACAAAAGAGGGGAGAATCACGTTCAACCATGTGTTCAAAGAAGAGAGCATCATGAGATTCAATGACACGGCACCAAGAGGGGTCCCAGAAGCGCCATGCTTTGGAGAATAGAGAGATGCCTAGAAAGAGGCAGAGCCGACCACGAGGAGACAACTTACCATGGCATTGGTCCGAGGGGACCCACACAGAGGCAAGACACCCCTAGACGCGGGCAAGGCGGAGGTCAGCACGTTGACCTGTCCAGCGTTCGGAGGGGGTGACAGAGTGGGAAAGGGGGCCATGAGGGGCACGGTTCTAGACCCAAGTCATGTAGGACATGGTCTCAAAGGCAAAGAGAGGGGATTGCCTGGAGGCAGAGAAGAGAGAGCGAACACCATCAGCGAGGGTGCGGTTCTAACGCTCAGAGACACCATTTTGCTGGGGGGTGTAGGGAGTAGAGGATTCAACTTGGACACCACGCGATTCAAGGAAACAAGAGGTAGGACCAAAGAACTCACCACTACGGTTGCAGCGAAACACACGCAAGGGCCAAAGACAGGCACGCTCAGCCTACGGGAGCCAGGACTCAAGGACACCAGTGACTTCACTTTTGTGGCGAAGGGCAAAGACCCAATGGTGACGAGAGAAGTTGTCATTCAAGCACAGGACGTAACGGCCAAGGCCGCCAAGTCATGGGGCAACGGACCCATGACGTTAGCGTGCACCAGATTGAGAGGGTGATCGGTAGTGGACTCAGAGGTGGAGAAAGGGGAACGGTGTATTTTCCCACTGGCATTGTCAAGACAGGTGGTCGTATAGGGTGGAGCAAATGTGGCAGGGTCAAGGCCAAGGGCGGACCGAAGGCGAAGAAGGTGCTGGATGGCAGCAGTGTGAAAGTGGCAAAGATGGCAATGTAGGAGGTCGGCATGTTCAGGAGACAGGGACGGAGCGATGAGGACGATGTGATTGCCACGGCAACAACGACAGACGTGGCGGCGACACCGGTGCATGCCCAGTGGTTGTGCATGGAGGAGGCCAGGCGGGCATCGTCACGAGGGGCAAGACACTTTGGTGCAGATTGGCCAGAGGCGCCACACTTCCAACAGGTGACCTCAGCAATAGTGGCAGCCGAGTTCTTGCCACCTCGGCCACCCCCACGGCCGCCACCACGGCCGGACCCACCACCCCCCCCGAGAGGCACCCTGAGTGGAGTGCACTGTACCCTGCAAAGAGGAGGAGGACGAGGAAGCTGCGGCAGAGGAGGAAGAGGAGGAGGTGGTGACAGCAGCCAATGCAGTGCGATGCATGCGCTTGTTATGCAAGGCATTCCACTAGTCGGTGAGGCGCGAGGCAGGGAAGTCAAAGAGAGGACCGATTCCGGGTGGGGAATCAACACGAACAGGTTCAGAGGCAAGACGTTCAAGTTCTGCCTGAGAGACATGCAGATACAAGTCAGACAGCTCTGGAATGAGGCCAGCAACGATGGACAAGCAGGCTGAGAGAGGACCGGAGGCTGCCTTGCCAAGGTCCCGGAGCAAGCGTAGACTGCGTGCCCAGTACTCGTCTGTCGTCTCATCAGTATGTATCTACAATGTGTTGAACTGAACAGTGAGCGCACTCTGGGCAGCGTGCCCAGTCAATGTTTTGCGGCGGCGAATAAGAGCGTAAGCGCAGACGGGGTCAGCAAGGGTGTCGCGGGAAGGATCTGCGTTGTACGTACCAATGTCGTCGAGGAGATTCTCAGGGCTTGCATTGATGAGTGCTTGTATAGCGCGAGCAGCCTCTACAGGCTGTGGCACAAACGACGGCTTTATAAGGGAGTAGTACTCCCAAAGGAGCTCACCATGGGCCCATGTGCTAAAGAGGGCCTCCCAGGATGTGAACGTGAGCTTAGGCGTGAACTGTGGTGGTGGCTTTTCAAAGTCTTTCTGCCAAGCTGGGAGCAGAGCACGAGGAAAGGCTGTTGCTGAGAGAGAGGGAGAAGAGGAGTTTGCAACTGCACCACCAGGAGGAGCGGATGAGTCTGCTGAGCCAGACTCTGTGGTAGAAATAACTATACCAAGGCCTGGAATAGAACGCAGTCGCTCAATGACTAAGGTGGCCACTGTGGCCTCTAGCTTGTGCTGTGCTTCCCGCCCCTGATGAAGCTCATCCTCAGCTTTGCGATGCTCTGCATGCGCCTCACTAAGAGCAGCCTGGAGGACTTCTGTTTTCACCTCCGGTCCAGGCATGATGAGAGGGAACTGTGAATGCATGTGGAGTAAGAAGAGAGTACAAGGGAGTGAAAGAGAGTGCAAAGAGTCCCTGTGGAATGCAATGCTCATCGATCTAGTGACGCGGAAGAAGAGTGAAGAGCGGCGGGACAACAGCTGCAGCTAAAGAGAACAGGACCGCCACCCAACTTGCGACCGCCACCGTGAGACACAGGAGCCCCGTAGTGGTGGCTCAAGCAACTGCTACGGAGGCTGATGCCACCAGAACGCCAGTGGTGATGTGTGGTGTGATGTCACGAGAAGCACCAATAGGCGTCAACACTACTATGGCGGTGGATGCTCAAATGGAGTCGACGGCGCTAGACGTACGTCTGCGGTTGTGGAGGCTATCGTGGCAATAGATGCAGCTGCTGCTGTGATCTAGGTAGCAATGTTTGCAGGACAGCTGCAAGGAGGGTGAGAGAGGCAACTGTCTGTGTGTATGCCTCAGCTGCTCGGCCAACGGCTGTCTACATGGGAGCACGGCAGGCCATAGCCGTGGCTGCAAAAGTGGCCGCGGCACCAGCAGCTGCATCAAGGATAGCTCCTGCCAGGCCTACGGAGTCGGTGTACAGTGGAAGAACGATGATGACGCTCGGTACCTCGGGTGCCGTGGACTCCTCGGCAGATCCTGTTGTGGTAGGAGGAGGAGCAGGAGTAGGTGTAGCCATAGGTTCAGCAAACTGAGACTTGTGAGAAGGTTGCATCCTAGGTGACAGCGGTGGTGACGGTGGGAGGTCGTGTGGGGTGTAGACATGACAATCTATCTCCTCCCGTTTGCACTCAGCTTCTGCGTCAACGTCTTCTTACCAGTACGTGTGATCTAGCATGCGCACCCAGAGAGGGGTGTTGTCGTCGTCAGCCAGTGTGGAAGTTGAGTGGGCTGCTGTCAGAGCCGAGAGAGGCGCACCAAGCGTATCACACATTCGGACACGGTTTGGTGCTGCGATGGAGACAGAACCACGTAAGAAGGTGGTGTGGCAGTGCTCGGTGAGAGAGGTGGAGGGTGTAGAGCACAGCAAGGTCCGAGAGTGCCATCAATGGATGCCGCTGCGGCACGGTTTCTGCAGATCAGGGATGCGATCTGCGCACCCACTTTGAAGAAAGTAGTTGGTGGCAGAGAGTAGCCAACGGCAGCTGAGAGCGCAGGAGAGAGCGCAGAGCATGTGAGGGCAGCCGAGGGCAGTCGAGGGCAACAGAGAGCTCTACAACATGCAAGAGGGTAGCCACAAGAGGGCAGAGTGTTGTAGTGAGGTGGAGATCCACGATAAACGCTCATGGTATGAGGTCTTGACCCCACCAGGAGAGGAGGCGGCACACGAAATGGCGCCAGTGGGTGTGGACTACCGTGCCTTAGGACTGCTACCAGGGGATTGAGAACGAGCGTAGTAACACCCCTAGGTGCTGCTGTGCGGTGCCGAAGAACCGGCCAGCTGTGAAAATGCGCTGCTGAGGTGCCGAAGAGTTGGCCACAGGCTGAGAGAGAGCCGCGGGTGTGTGTCGCACCGAGGCTAACAGGCCAGGATTGATGAGCTATGGGAGCAGATCCTCATTGCTCTGATACCAGTAGTTTCTAGGAGATTGCTTGGTTAACCCATGTAGGGTGGGGCGGGTGAGCGCAACGACCACTTTAGCGTAAGGGACGCCATGGATGCGGTAACTTGCATTAGAATGGTGCACTCAACCAAGACAATTAGTGTGAGGGGAGCGAGCAAAGTTAGTACCGGTGAGCACACACCCACCACGAGCATCAAGCTCGGATGAGTGTGTGCCGCCACCTGGGGGTCAAGCCCGACCACTCGGAGTAGCCGAGGTTGGCTGCTCACCGATGCACGCCCGAGACCGGCACGGTGGCCCCCTAAGGATCAGCATCCGGGAAATATGCAGCTCCCCCAGCACATGCAAGGCAAGAGAACATGATATAGGGTCTGGCAGTGAAAATGTATGAGCCCTAGCATCTACCGCATCACATAATCATAGAGAATCATGCAATGGCCATGCGTGTGCCACAAGGCACTCCACGGACAAGCAGCAGCAACTGCTTGAGGGCGGTAATGGCTCCAGCCAGAGCGAACACGCCTGCCGCTTCTCCAGGTAGGGCCATTGTCACTTAATCTGTATATGTGTGTACACAGTGTGGGAGGCAAGAGGGCATAGAGTATTGAGTGGCCAGGAAACTTCAAAACATTACTCGTGATGTCCATGCGCGCAAATAGATGTGGCCCGGTGACGGCAGTAGCATCCGTCGATCGGGTGATCAACATCTCGGAGGTTGTCGTATGGTTCCCAACTGTTATGCGCGACGTCGTAGCTGTGCCACTTAACAAGGTACCGTAGTGTTCCGTAATTTTGTGGTCCAAAATTGTTTTAGGGGTGTAACATAGGTTCACACCTGATTTGGCATTATTTTCCGGTTTCCTAATTAGTACGAAGTTACCCTAGGTTGTAACTTTAACTTCATTTTGCAGTGCTCTGCTTTTTTAGGGTTTGTTTAATCGAGACCAGCTCTGTCCGGTGTGCAAACTACTGGCCGATTGAGTTCGTGCACGTTTCTCGCCTGTCGGCCTTCGACAGGGGACAGATAAGCGATAATCTTGATTTCGTGTCACGCTGTCAAGAGCGGACGGCGCACGCTGTCAGTTATTTTTGGGCCATGTGGGTGTCGAGCAGTACAACTTGGCCTGGATGAATTATTTTTGCGTTTTTGACATAAACCAAATGATTTTGAACACGTATCCTAAACAAGCACATTTCACACCAAAAAAGGAAACAAAATTACGGAACACTACGATATTCTGTTGTTTTGCCACATTGTCGGTGGCCCAGGATATCCGTGATGACGTACCCTGTGTCCTCGTCCACTTGTGCAAGAGGAGGGGGATGTGCTCGAATCTTCTTACATGAAGCACCGGATGAACTTGCATAGTTTCAAGGAGTTTGAGTTGTCCAACCACGGGAGTTTGCATGCGCTCAATCTCAAACACTCCCAATCATCGAGGTTTGAGCTTTGAACAGTCACAAAGTTTGATGTTGGCCAAACTAAGGACTTTCTCGCCAGCGACGAAAACATCGTCGCTGCGATGTCGGTCAGTTGCACGTTTCATCGCCACTTGTATATGCGCGAGTGTCTGTCGTGTTTCATCCCAATTGGTGGAGAAGTCGCGGTGTTGGACGTTAACAGGAGGAATTTTGCTCTGCTTGTGTACCCCCCGACTAGTGTGGCGGGAAGTTAACCATACACCACTTCAAACAAAGTTTTGCCCGTTGTGGTGGAGAGCGCCGAATTGTATGCCACTTCTTCACTTGAAATTTTTGTGTCCAATCCGTCCCATGAGGTTTGCACAATGTTCGGAGAAGTTGTGTAAGCATCTGATTGGTTTGCACGGTTTGGCCGCCTGTTTGAGAAACAAACACCGTTGAAAGCTGGATCCAACTACCGTAGTAACCTTGGTCTGACATTACAAAATGAACAAACACTCTACGTTATGTACTAGTCGTACATGAGTCCCCATTTTTTCCATGTGGATATTTTTGTCATTACACAAATAGCCCAACGCGTGTGGAGACCTCGATTTGAAATCGGACGGTTGAGGGCAATCTGGCCAATTGCACTCATCCTCAGGCGAACCTTGTCGCATGTTCTGACAACCCTGACTACTTTTGAGATTCATCGACTTCTCGACATATCAAGACACATCTAGATTTATACAGATGCATCTCGCATCTCTGCCGTTGATCCTCAAAGCCCCCAAATTCCTTGACGACTCTTCTCGAATCTGACTCCTCACGACAGGAGTCGACACTTGTCGCTCGACAATCGACCCAATGACCCCGAATACGTATCATCAGTAACTCGAGACTTGTATGTATATGTTCGATCATTTCAACACTTGACATCAAAGTACACTTACCTTTAATCATGAATTGCTCAAGTGTCCCAAATTCTCAACGCTCTTCTACATCGCAATGTTTACCTCTTCACCATCTACGCTCCGTTCGGCATAACACTTGGTATCAGAGCATAACGATGATGGAGAGATATTAAAATATTTTACCCATCCGGAGGACTACCTCGCACAAGCCGTCAGCACATCTCCCACGTCAAGACTTCACACACTTCACGACTACAACGTGAAGCATGCGAGCGCATTTGACGACAAACAGCGGGTCTTCGGCAATGACTTTGTCGATGGACATGTACGCAAACCCTGAAGCGGCAACGAACACTGGTGCGGCAGGCTATGTGGATTGACCACAACGGCTCTGATGACCAACCCGGTCGCGGATCCAGTGACGGTAAACCAGCCACCCCTACCGACAACCTCGTCGACGACAGCAAGAACGAAAAGTGGCACCAAATGACAGGCGCGGATCAACGAAGAACTTGCAAATCGTATCTCCGTGCTCAAGGGAATCACCATCCATCTGCTCCAACAACTCAACATTACGATGGAGGTTCTTTTTAACACAGTGCACGGGAGGCGGTGCTCATCAAAAGAAATACTCGACTCTCGAGTGAACTCAAGATTCTCCCGGACCCTCCTGAACCATTCGATCCTGCAAGTTCCACGGGACCAACGGTTCGGATGTGGCTAACAAGTGTAAATGTGTAATTCACAGTTGCTAGGGTTAACAAAGATAAATAAATATTGACCTTGCAGCCGCACTTTTGCTTGGCTCAGCACTAATTTGGTGGTCTGATTTAAAGCCCATCCAACAGCAGCAGGAGGCCGGTGGGACCTCATCAGTGGCCAACGGCACCTGCAGGCGTTCTACCCTTCAAGAAAATCAACTTGCAATGGCAAGACATGCTGACGCCACCAACCCAGTGGAACGACTCCTTGCGTGTAATGTTCACACGATTTGGACGACTAAAAGAGAAGTCTGACACTCAGTACAAGCTCCAGCATCTCCCTCAATAGTTCAGCATGGCAGAGTACACGTAGAGATTATGTGAGATCATTACTGGTGCATAAATTGCCCCCGAGGAGCTCTTTTTTCATTACAACAGCGGCCTCAAGCAAGACATCCGGATAGAAATCGCCATTTTTGGCATCCAAAACGACATATCGTGGATGATCACAATAGCAGAAAAGATCGACTGCGCCTATCAGAAACCGGGGTGCAGTTACAACGTGGCCCAAAGGGTCTTCAGTGCTCACGATTATGTTTTGTGCGGGTGGTTCTGAGTCTGAGCGTGAGCTTTCTGGTCGCCTCACGCTATGTTTGTGGGAGTTGAAGACAAATGTGAGACATTCACTTTTGTGAAGGGAATAACGCGATTTTGCATTAGTTTTTTAACATAAACATAATCTGAACATTTTTAGGTCTAGTCATGATCTCTCCAACGCACCAAACTGTGCGCTATTTGGATCACTGTAGCTCCCGCTACGTCAGCCGAAGCGCAGCATCCCAAACCAGCCGCTCAGTCGGCGGCGCACACCACGTCGTCCGCCGAGGCGCCTTCACACATCAAGGAAGCATCAAAACGCCGCAAATGTCCCTACGCATAGTTTCGACACCCCTCGCACCTTTGGGGTCTGTGTCAATGAGTTAATCATCGAGTTTGGTGATGGGGATTGACGTGGGTCGAAACCTGTTCGCGGACCTCCAGTCGGAATTTTGACCCTGAGTAACAAACTGACTCCGAACCAGGATTTTGGCAAAGCCCCTCAGTAACAAACTGCACTCCTAAAATCCGGCGGATCATCCACCGGACGCCTCGGCAGCTCTTCCGGAGCAAAATCCGGAGATGGCATTTCGTTACTCGTTCCGGGTAATTATTCACCGGAAGTCAAACCGCGGCCGGCTCCCAGAGCCACCGCACACACCCCAACTTTGGAAGCCCATACTTCCCTTGTTACTAGTTTGATTCCGGTGAAAAACTTCCACTGGACTCAGCAACTCGTCAACTTTTAGGGGCAATCCTCCATTTAAGGATCCGAGCAATCCTTGGGTCGACAGATCCATCGACGAGGAATTTCCTCTTTCTGGCGGCTCGTCGACGCCTCCCGGCGCCGCACTTGGGCATGCAGAGGGGCAACCTTCAACAGCGCCGACTACAACGCTCGGATCCAGGAATCCTACGGCTGGCGACCTTCCAACCACAATCATTGTGAGAACAAAAAACTCCATTCGAGGTACTCCTCGACTCTGATGGATTTAGACGCCATCAACTAGAGAGAGACGCGTACTTGCTACAACTACGGAAAAGTCGGACATATCGCCTGCCACTGCCAAAGCAAGCACCAGACAAAAAAGGGGGGGGAAGTGGCAGAAAAGTGAGTAGGGAAACAGCACAGGACGGGGGTGACAGGCGCGACTCTTGTCTGTGATGAGCAATATGCACCGAACAATCACCCATCTGGACGGCTTACGACACCGCAGAGGGTCTCTGAGATCGCAAGGTTTGACAAGGGGTACCAACCACTGATACTGCTAAATGTACAACCCCAAGGTTACTAAAGTCACAGAACGGTACCAGCTCAATTCGAATGAGCAGCTTCTCACGGCTTTGTAAGCAACGTCATAATTCACAATCTGGGTTTGCACACCAATCCAAGGGCGTTTGAAGGAGAAACCATTGAAAGGAGATTGCAAATACGGAGACTCCGGAACCGTTACGACTAATAATGGAAGATCTACGGCATGTAACGGTCATTAGGTCTTGTCCAATGAGTGACCACAAAATCATTCTCACATGAGATTTCCTATACCGACACAATTTGCAAGTTGACCAGAACAATGGCAAGGTCTATGTGGAAATCGACAGCGCCAAGCGACAAATTCCTCACGTGGGAAAGAAGACGACAACGGAAGCAACAGAGGTGGAAGCAACAGAGGAAGCTACATCAACGAAGAAGTGACAACTTGTGCAGCTGATACCGCTCAACGTGGCCAGATACTGCATACAACGAGGAGCTCTTGTGTGGCTCATACATCGCGAGCCAATGGACGAAGCGGAAGAGGCACCGCTCACTCAAGAGTCTCATCAGCGTCATCAGCCTCATCAGCGTCATCGGCATCAACAAAGTTCGCGATGGCACTTGAAGAGTTCACACCCCTTTACAAGAGTTTATGGAAGTCTTCCTTGACGAACTCCCAAAAACCCTACAAACTTAACGCGACGTCGACCATCACTTCGAGCTGCAACCAGGCAGCCGACCCACAGTTCGAGGGGCCTATCGAATGAGCGATCACGAGTTGACCGAACTGAAAAACATGCTCGACAAGATGCTCTATTAAGGGTTCATCCGCCCATCCATGTCACCATACACCGCACCGGTATTGTTCGTGAAAACAAAAACTGGCTATATGCGAATGTGCATGGACCACTGGGCGTTGAATGACACTACCATCAAGAACTGCAACCCTCTTCCCCGAGTTGACAAACTTTTTGACCAACTCCGAGGGTCTCAAATCTTCACCAAAACTGACCCACGCAACGGTTATCACCAGATCCGCGTGGCAGACACCGACATCAAGATGACGGCATTCCAAACACGCTATGGGCATTTCGAGTCTACTGCCATGCCGTTCGGACTCAGGAATTTCCCGGCGAAGTTCATGGCGGCGATGAACAACATTTTCCGTCCATACCTCGGCAATTTTGTCAGGGTATACCTCGACAGCATTGGAGGAGCACGATAAACATTGTAAAAAAGTTCTTCAAGTTTTACAATAGAGAATGTTTTCGGAAAACTCTCGAAGTGTGACTTCGGTCCCCATTCGATCGAGTTTTTGGATCACATCATCAATGGCGGGTAGCTAACCATGGATGCAAAAAGTGGCAGCCGTCACTGATTGGCCATTGTCGACCAATGTTCGAGACTTTCAAGTTTTTCTCGGCTTCTATAATTGCTACTGGCGCTTTGTATGGGATTAAGCCCGAGTGTTAGTGCTTCTCTCCTACCTCACTCGAAAAGAAAATGAGTGGCGGTAGGGAGACATCGAACTAGAAGCGTTCACCGCTTTGCGGAACGCTTTGACCTCAACACCAACCCTACCATGAGCCTATCCAAAGGTTCACTACATCATGGCTATGGGCACCTCAGAGTGAGCCATTGGCACGGTCCTCCTGCAAGATCATGGCAACGAAGAACGACCGGTCGCATACATGTCATGAAAATTGCGAGGACCGGAACTAAAGCACCGTACATTGTGAAGGAAATGCTGGTGGTCCTACATGCATTTAAGTCATGGAGATGCTAGCTTGAATGCCGCTGATGCATCGTACGCACCGACCATCATGCACTGAATTATTTGGAGACGCAACCAACGTTGGTGTTTGTCGTTATTCGCAGTCGACGAAAAACCCGATGGATGGAGTTCCTTGAATCCGGATTTGACCATCACATTGAGTACCGGCAAGGCAAAACCAACCCAGCAGACACGCTCAGCCGCCAACCAGATCTGATGGCTGAGACAACAACGCTACATCTGCAGCAAGATCCTTATCTTGAGTAATTGTTTACATGAGGCTAAGATCAGCATGGCAAATACGACAAGGCAAAGTTTTGGTATGACACACCCTATTGGCAATGGCGATTCACTTGTCAGGTGAAAAAGAACTACCTAGTGCGCATGTTGGGACAGCGTGCAGGAAGCCACGTTCGTTGCTTAGTCTGACCCCTTAGTCTATTTTACTAGAGTCTAAGTTAGAGAGCTCTGGTTTGTTTCTCTAAAGTGCGCGTGCGAGAGTTAGCGACAGAAAGTAGCTGGAATGAATCAATGACTGATTAGGAATGAAGAATGAGCAATCAACTACAACCCCTCCCGGTTTTAGCCTCACCTCAGCTTTGTGAGGCTTGTTACTCAGAAAATCAGCCAACCAGAAAAATCCTAGCATTATCCTGTCTGGCAGAATTTCTCGGGTGATCCCTACCAGACACCAGACAGCTCAAAACCAGGGTGTTGTCAGTTTTTCCTAAAAATTGGACCATACCAAGATAACTACGCTGCTAACATAGTTGTGCAATCAGAATCAGTGAGAAAAATAGCTACGTGGAGTTACGGCTGCCGGATCTTGGGTGCCGATTGCACTGCTCCTGAAATCTATCTACGACTACTATTGATATCACAGCGAAGAGGTGCTGACGATGGAGCTGGTCGTGTAAGAGTGTAGTGTTTGAAGCGCGAGGAGGAGGAGAACCACATGCTCGACTTCACGGCGATACATCCACTCCACCGAACAGCGCTCTGTTAGCATTAGAGTCCATCAAGTCAGTCGTCTGCAGGAGCATATACACCAGCCGAGAGGTCACAGTAGGAGTCACTGAGGCAGTGCACAGACAAAAGAACAACACTCCCCCATAATCCAAAGGCATCAGTGTACATGAACATGCAGAAGTCATGCTCCCCCATCCTCCCTAGCCCAACACTCAGCACAAGAGCGAAATGAGACAAATCACATGTGCAACAGGAGCCCATGCAAGCGGAGGAGTCACACCACACACATTCAGGGCAGCAATGCAACCATACTCACGGCCTTTTTAAACAAGTTGTGCTTCAGCGCTTTGGTGATGAAGTTACCCAACTACTTCACAGTCTAGACACACACAATGTGAACGCTGCTCTCATGCATTAAGGAACATACGTAATGATACTCAACATTGATGAGCAATATGTGTGCATGGTGGATACCATTATTATCACCAATCGCAACGGCACTCTCGTTGTCATAGTGCAAGGTGATGGGTGACACAGGCTGACAAAACTCATCTAATAAGCGATACAACCGCACACTCTCACATGCACCAGCACCTCAAGCCACCTACTCTGCCTCTGTTGTGCTACGTGCGACACACCCTTGCTTCTGGGTACACCATGACATCATCGTGCCCCCAATGAGAAAGATCCAACAAGTGTGGCTCTTCCCAACTGGGCTCCATGCCCAGTCGCTGCCAGTGTAGCCTACTACCACCATAGACAGCTGATGACAGAATGTGAGGCCTTGGCGTGGGGTGGAGACCACGTACCGCAACACGCGGATAGCTGCATCAAGGTGCAGCTGGTGTGGGGCCTCTGAGAAATGGACAAGGAAATTCACAGCAAAGGCAATGTCGGCCTGTGTGGTGGTGGCAAGAAAAATGAGTGACTTGATGATGCGGAGGAATACCGGGATGTCCACCGCTGCACCCAAGGTACTACCGTCAGTAGCCTTCAGCTTTGCCTGCCCGTCTAGGGTCATCAGGATGGAGGCGCTAGGGATAGTGTTCAGGAGATCAGCAAAATAGTTAGCAAGCGTCTGAACTTACGCTACCTGATGTACCCGCATGATGTTGTGCGCAGTATTGTGCTCAATCTCCATGCCGGGAAACACCTGCACTGGCCCAAGATCCTTCAAAGTGTAGATCGCCTTCAACAGGTCCTTCACCTGATCAACAGAGGCGAGCTCGGGGTACGCGATGAGTAGGTCGTCCACGTAGATGAGGATCCCAGCAAAAGGAGTCCCAGGAGGAGTGATGAAGAGTGCCGGGTCTGTACGGCTACGGAAGAATCTGTCCTTCCGAAGGGTACGGCTGATCTCCATGTTTTAGCATCAAGGAGAATGCTTGAGGCCATACCGGGCCTTCCACAGTTGCCAGACTTGGCCTGTCACATCCTCAAAGCAAGGGGGCTGGATCATGTAGAGCTCCTCACCATCAAGAGCACGATGAAGAAAGGCATTTCTCACGTCCATCTAGTGGAGCTCCCAACCATGCTGTGTGACTAGGCCGAAGAGCGCCCGTCTGGTGGTGAAACGGCCAATTGGGGCAAACATCTGGTCATAGTCAACTCTAGTAATCTGGGAGAAGCCCTTGGTAGTGAGCTGGGCCCTATACTTATCCAGAGTGCCATCTGGCTTCCACTTTCGACAGAAAACCCACTTCACCTTCATGGTATTGTAGCCAGGGAGAAGCTCCACGAGCTCGTACACTACATGCTCCTTGATGGCGGTGAGCTCTTCCTAAAAGGCAGTCTCCCATTGGCCTGTGTTGGGAGAAGTGCGTGCCTCTCGTAGGCTCTGTGGGTCGAGTGCCAGTGGGAAGGACCATGTCGTCAGCACACGGGCGGAGCAAAATCCTGCAGAAGCCCGGGCCAGAGTGGTTCAGACCGCATGGCGATGCTATTGGTAGATGAGAGCGTGACTCAAGGTTGAGCCTGGGTGAGTGTCCTGGGGAACAAGGCCAAGGACCTTGATGCCGGGCTCACCACTCACGACAGTGTGAAGAGAGGAAGGTGTGCCGACGGGTGTGCTGGAGGCTAGACGAGGGGCCCTCGTACAAGGATCAAGGCATGGTGTTGGCTTAAGGGGCAATAGAATGCAACAAGGAGTGTGGATGTACAACTGATGCACCGGGTATGATGGTAGAGGGAGTCCGACTAGGACAAGGTGGCAAGGCGGGGGTAGGCGCCAGGTCCGATGTTGGGGAACCGCTAAACACGGGGGGATCCACGGGGATAGGTGCATTGGAGGCCGGAAGGGGGCCAGCCAAGGGCTAAGGCAAGGATGAGGACTTAGCGGGGGACTCCGAATTTGATGGGTGTGGGACATCGCGGGCAGGGGACCTGGGTGGTGAGGTAGACGATGAGGGAGGAGCATCTGGGCCATCTCTCGTCTGGGATGGGGATGCAGGCACGACGACTTGTGCCTCTAGAGCTGGAGCGGCGGTGCAACAAGTATCTCCCCCACAAGATGACAATGTCAGAAGTCTTGAGGGAAGAGGTCCTTAAAGAAAAGGGCATCACGGGATACAACAACGAAATATCGGACCAGGTCCAGGAAGCGCCAGGCTTCGGACTGACGCGAGACACCGACGAAGGTACAAAGACAGCCTCGAGGGGCAAGCTTGCTATCCCACTAGTCTTCAGTAAGCCAGAAGCTTGCGATGCACCCCCAGACAAGAGAAGACCAAAGTTCGGCCAGCTAACCACACCACAATGTGTACGGCGTGGCCTGGCGGAGAAGGGAACCATGGAAAACGCAGATCCACACCCAGGTCATGTAGGACATGGCCTCAAAGAAGAAGCCTTTGGACAAACTGGACTCGATACGCATGGTGCGGATAGCATCAGCCATGGTGAAATTCCAGTGCTCAGAGACACCGTTCTGCTGCAGTGTCCTAGGGGCGAATGTCTCATGACAGGCATCATTACTCGCGAGATAGGCGGTAGTGTCCTCCATGTACTTTCCGCCGTGGTTAGACCAAAACTGTCGAAAGGTACAACCACACTCGCATTCAGCAGCAAGGTGCCAAGCACGGATGGTGGAGGCCACGTTGCTCTTCCGACAAAGGCAAATGACCTAACAACAACCCGAGTAGTCATCCATGAGGGTCAACACATACTTGCCGCCCTTGACAACAGACACTACCAGGATAGGGCCCATGAGGTCCGAGTGGATGAGCTCTAGTGGGTGTGTGGCTCGAGAAGAGGATGCATGGTAGGAGGCTCGATGCATCTTGCCCAGGGTGCAGTCGATGCACTTGGTCCGGCAAGGCCATGGAAGGTGGAGGGATCAAGTCTAGTGCAAGCTGAGTGCAGAGCATGCTATCGACAACATCGAAGTGTACGTGGCAAAGGTGGTGGAGGAGGAGGTGCACGTGTTGGGGGGATTGAACATTGGTGACAATCACATGTGCAAAGGTGGACGGGGGAGGGGAGACGGATGAAGGAAATCGAGTGACATGCAAGAGGTTGTCACGGCAGACAGCACGAAACATGACCTGATCAAACCGGGCAAAGGGAGACAATGCCAATACCATAGGAGTGACAGACGTCCATGCTCATGAGGTCGGGAGTCCTGACAAACATGAGGCTGAGTTCCAAACCAGGCACATACAACACATCGGTCACGAAGACGTCATCGGACGGACCACGAAAACGAACGACGCCAACACCACGGACTGGCAATATCTGCCTGGACCGCGTCTGGATATTGTGAACATTGCCAACATGACCAAGCATACTAAATGCCTTGCGATAGGATGTCATGTGATGCATGGCACCGGAGTCGATGATCTAGGTGCCATCGGGTTCGCCGATCGAGGCCGTGACATGGAGGTCGCAAGCTGAACAGACGGGACAGATGCAAAGCAATCATGCCAGTCATCCAACCATGCCATAGCATCCAAATCCGGCTCCGAAGAGCAACAGGCCGCTTCCTTGAGGTCCCCTCAGAGGGTTGTCTTTGTCAGGCATTGGGAGACCTATCGGCAAGTAGTTTCAAAGTTTGCACTTCCCTCGGGATGAGCCGTGATGCTGAGCTATGTGGTAATGAAACTCTGCAGCTGGCGGATTCAAGAGCTAGATTCGACAGGCGCCATGGACTGTGGAGTCATAGCTCCTGACGTGGGATACGAGCTCCAGTGGGACGGAGGCTGTGGGGTGTACACCAGCTGCAACAGAGCGTACTGCTCTTACTACGGCAGTGGTGCATACGGTTGTGGCTGAGACGGGACATAGTACAACTGCTGCTTATGGAGAAGGACGGCGGAAGCTGTGGTTGAGACTGAGAAGCCAGATGCTGGATGGAGTAGGTGGTGGCCACAATGCTGCTAGGGGTGAAGGGAGCAATAGTGGCAGTGGAGGTGCCAAGGCGGCGCTCATGCTGATGGCACATGGCGGCGACAATGCGAGCCTTGTCAATAGGGATGAGGCACGTGTACCACACGTGTCCCGTCTGGCACATCAGGGTAGAAGATTTCTTCCCTTTTCCCTTGTCCTTCCCGCCCTTCTTTCCCTTGCCTTTGGTGTTGTCGAAGAAGGAAGTGCCGGGGGAAGGAGTGGAGGAGCCGCTGGAGGTGGCAGCTATGATCGCGGAGGAGCCACTGCGTTGAAGCCGTGTGTCCCTGTTCACTTCCTCCATATTGAGGAAGAGATTGTACGCCCAAGCCATCAAAGTGCCTTGGGCCGTCAGCGCCTCGAGGATGGGTAGGCCATAGGAGTGGCACCATTCTTCATTGTGAGGAGGGGAGTAAGCGATGGAGGCGTGGCTGTCTTGAGTTGGTGCCGGCACGAGTAGGTGGTGAAGGAATCGGACTCCCTCATGTGAAGGGAGCTAAATTCCTTAAGGAGGCGTCTGACAACTGCTTGGCTGAAGGCGCGATGCAACCGTGTCAGCGTATCTCGAGCACGCCGGGGATGAGCGATGGTGTCGTCAGTAGTGTCACCAAGGAACGGCTCAAGGCCAGTGCGGTCAGCATCTGGAGTGGCGAGGATAAGTGCATGGATAGCACAACCTGCCTCAAGCGCCTGCTCCGTGACAACGTGGTCACACGGAAGAGTGTAATACGGCCACAGGTCCTCCCCCTGTGCCTTGATGCAGTAGAGCAGTTCCCAAGACGGGAACTGCTCATCTCCGATGAGGACAGGAGGAGGGAACTCGAAGTCATCACGGTGAGAGGGGCCGGCCGCTCCAGTGCCGAGGACGCTAGTTACCGTCTACTGTTGTTGCTGCACCTGCTGATGCGCTGCTGCCTGCGCTGTCGTAGTCATAGCAAAACCAGGCTGTCCATGAAGGACAGTCTGGTTAGTGCTAGTTGCGGCAAGCATCTGGCACAGTTGATCGACCTAGCGCTACAGATCCGCTATGGGGTCTACAATGGGCGCGTCTATAGAGCTGTCCTTCGTGTCGGCGATATTTTCCTGACTGTGTTAGAATCTGGCCTAGTCTGTGTCCAAACTAGTGCCCACATGGCCTAGTTTTGGGTGCATTCTTCCAGTTTCCAAGCACGGCATACTTGGTGTCAAGCCACACAAAAGAGAAGCACGAAAGACTATGATGGACTGCGGACGGACGAGTAGTTGAGCGAGAGCTCTTCTCGGTCGAGCGGCTGATGTGGCACACAGCCAAGGCACATCGGACAAACCAAGCGTGCGAGCAGGGCTCCACTGGGTGTCCGGTTGATGAAGGGAGGAAGCGGACTGAAGACGTGCCGGCTGTTGAAGATGCCGGTGTACTGGAGACCGAAGGACCGACTGGAACGCCTGATGGTGCGATGGATCAATCGCAGCCGTCTAGCGACCAAAGGACGAGCGTCAGCTTTGTCCAACGCCACTTTTTGAAGATCGACAAATCACGGAGGAAATCGAGACTGCAATTTATCTCCGCCATCGACTTATCGAGGGCGCTGGACATTAGCCAACCTCGGATGCACAGCCGGGTGTTTACAGCTTTTGTATTTATGCTGTTTCTAGTTTTAGTCGAGTCGCATGTAGTGCTCATTACAAGTAGCTGTCGTCTTAGAAAAATAAGTACTTTGTATGTACTTCACCATTTCAGTAATACATCATACTGTTGGATTCAGCAAGACACAAGCCGTGTACCTGTGCAGTGTGTGAGATCTCTTAACAAGTGTGTGAGATACATTACTCAGTTGAAGTGTGCGGCAGTTTCCTGCCGTGTGTACCACACAGAATTTGAGTGTACAAGTTCAATGTGGAGTGTTTACCTGAGACACCTGAGATTCTAAGAGGCCTGCATTTCTAACAGACTGGACATTTTTGCTGCTACTAAGGCTACTGACGCCTCTGCTACCGCTACAGCTACTGCTGCTACTGCTGTTGCTGCCGCTGCTGCTGCTACCGCCGCCACTGTTGCTACTACTTCTGATGCCGCTGCTGCTACTGCTGCTGCCGCTGCTGCTGCCATTGCTACTACTGCCGTTGTCCCCACTGCTATTACCGGTGCTACTACTGATGTTGCTTCTGCTGCTACTGCTACTTTCACGGCTGCTGCTGCTGTTTCTATTGCTGCCACCCCACCCTGTGTTGGTGTGCAGTCTCCTATCAGTTGAGAGCTGGATGATGAAAGTGGTCCGATCGAAAATCTGACTGCGCTTCTCACCAAAATGGGATGTTGGCAAACATTGAACTCCAGTCCAGAAATTTGACAAAGTGCTGAAATTTTAGTTTTTAGCATTTAAAAATCAAGGTTGTCCAAATCAAGCGCAATTTGAACCACAAGTGCGCCTGACTGCTGAAAGCTGTGGTAGAAGTGGTGGCTTGAAAAGGTGAAAAAAATGCCAAATGAAATAATGCCGTGCTTAGCTTGAAATGTGAAAAAAATCTGGATCTGCGACGCAGGACAATCAATAGTGGAGGCTACAGACCACCAAACGATCCGAGCATAGTGGCTATGGAAAGCTTGTGACCTAATCTTTCAAACTAGCTTATGCGTGCAATATTTGACATCCGTTTGAGTCCTGAGCAGTCGGGCGTAGGGGACGTGGGTGGCTGACGGAATTTGCGGCTGTGTCTCATCCTCGTCCGTGCGGCTTCCAGGAAGGTGCGAGGACGGGGAAGTAGCTACAAACGGTGCTCCTGCCTCCTTCCTCTCCCTCTTGGGTGTCTGTTGCTCCCCCTACTGCTGCTCCTTGCTGTTGCACTGTGTTTGAAACTGCTGCTACTGCATCTCTACTACTGCTGTCGCTGCTGCTGCTACTGCTACTGGTGCGGGCCACTCACACCTCTTGTTGATGTTGCCACGTGTGTCATCGCCAGCAGGTTTCCTGTCATCACTACAATGGCCGCTCACCTCCCTGCATCAAAAGTTGGGGTCAGAGCTGCCAGAAAAAATCTGGTAGCATTTCCCTTGGCCTAGTGGCCGTTGGAAAAATTCTGACGCCACCACCAGGTAGTCACTACTGCAAAAAGAAAGCCGGCAACTATTCCCCTGCACTGGTGCCTATGGGATGTCCGCAGCGTTGTCAGGAACCATTACATCACTGCTGGTGCTGTTACGTCTGTTGCGCTAGCAAAAAGGAACTAGCTAGTGCGCAGGTTGGGACAGTGGCATTGTTTATGTAGTGTGCGAGAACCCACGCTCGTTGCTCAGTCTGCCCCCGTGGTCTGTTGCACTAGAGTCTAAGTCTGAGAGCTCAGGTTTGTCACTCAAAAGTGCACGCGCCAGATTTAGCGCCAGAAAGCAGCTGGAATGAAGTAATGACTTATTAGCAATGAAGAATGAGCAATCAACTGAGACCCCTCCCAATTTAGCCTAATCTCAACTCTCTGAGGCTTGTTACTCAGAAAATCAGCCAACCAGAAAGTTCCTAGCATTATCCTGTCTGGGAGAATTTCCTGGGTGAACCCTACCAGACACAAGACAGCCTAAAACCCAGGCATTGTCCGTTTTCCCTCAAAACTAGACCATACCAAAACGACCATGCTACAAACGCATGCCTGCAGTTAGAATCAGCAAGAAGAATAGCTATGTGGAGTTACGGCTGTCCGAACTCGGGTGCCGACTGCACTGCTCCTATGAGCAATCTATGACTACTGGTGATGTGACAGTTAAGAGTTGCTGCCGATGGAGCTGGTTGTGTCAGGGTGTAGTGTTGGAAGGGAAAGGAGGGGGAGAACCAAACGCTCGGCTTCACGGCGACATGTCTACTAAACCAAACAGCGCCTCGTTACGAAGTGTAGCGGAGACCAACACACATGGACGGATTTATTCCGGAAGTTCCAGGAGAATGTAGTGGCAGCATGTAG
Organism: Penium margaritaceum; assembly: GCA_023375785.1. Taxonomy (NCBI): domain Eukaryota; kingdom Viridiplantae; phylum Streptophyta; class Zygnematophyceae; order Desmidiales; family Peniaceae; genus Penium; species Penium margaritaceum. The sequence goes on along the minus strand of SZWC01005783.1, from coordinate 27,150 downwards.
GGTGATTCACAGTGACACGAGGGAGAGGATCCGAGGACTGTTCCTTCGGTACGATGAGGTGGTGAGAGGCCAACTTATAACGCTTCAGAACCAAACTAACATATTACGACAGACTATGGTGCAGGTCCAGGTAGTGCAGTCCATGGCGGAGCCCGGGTGCAGCAGCTGTCCGAGGCAACGCGAGAGATACATGGAGCAGTCACGTCACAGGCAGGGGAGAGAGAGCGTGAGTGACGCATGGACGAGTTGGCACAACATGAGGTGACCAGGGTACGTGCAGCAATGTGTGCGACGGTGATGGGCGTAGTGGATCACCAGATCGGAGGATTGAGCGGGGTCGTACAGACGTTGGCGGTCCAAGGGATGACGACGGGGAGAGACCAGCAGCTGGGAGCAGCTTTGCAACGGACAGGGAGCGGCTCAGAGGGATCTTAGACCGGGTGGTCTGCCTAGAGAGGGTGCAGGATGCAGGATCAGTTGACATGGACGCAGAGGGACCCGACCCCGTGACCGGAGAGACGGGTGGCCTCTCTCCGGTCACGGGGAGAGACATTGGGGGAGACGACATAAGGGGTGCATCCTTGGTGAGGAACTACGGGAGGGGGGGGACGGAATGAGCCGATCCCAAGCCGGGGGGCAGGGGGAGGCGGGACAGGCGCAAGAGGGGTGGGGCGACAGGACCAAGCGAGAGCGTTGGAGGCAGAGGAGGAGAGAGGGGGGGGGTGCAGAGGGAGCGGTCAGAGGAGCAGCAGAGAGCAGGGGGACCAGTAGGGAAGGCGGCACTCGAGGAGACAATGAGATCGGCGGTCGGGGGGGGGGGGGGGGGGGTGCAGAGGGAGCGGTCAGAGGAGCAGCAGAGAGCAGGGGGACCAGTAGGGAAGGCGGCACTCGAGGAGACAATGAGATCGGCGGTCGGGGGGGGGGAGGAGCGGGGCGGAGTTGTTCGCCCAGGGGTGGGGCCCGTCTTGGTGTTGTCCATGGATGGGTTGTGGTCTCATCTTCCAGAGCCGGTCTGGGGTAGTCTGTCACTGGGCGGCGCAACATTGAGAGTGGTGCATTGTGGCAACGCTGGAGGGGGAGAGGAGACGAGGGAGGGCGCCCCGAGAGCGGGAGGGAAGAGAGGGGCACCGAGCATAGGGAGGGGAGGTTGTCCGAGGAGGATGCGGAGGAGAGACGGGAGTGGCAAGAGACATGGCGGGCACAGGGGGTTGTGCCTACATCACCGGAACGAGGCAGGATGGCAAGCAGAGCGGCGGAGGATCCGTGAGAGGCGACGGGCCCAGAGGCCAAACAAGGGAGACGGATGAGGACGCACAAGGCACGGAGGGAGAGGGAGAGAGAAGAGCAGACTGGGTGAGAGTGGCGGCAGGGGGAGGCCTAGAGCAAAGGGGGGAGGGGGCAGAGAGGAGACAACCAGAGAGCCGGGGGGAGCTGTTGGGGGAGACCGGGGAGGGGGCGCGGGAGCTTGGCAAGAGAGGCGGGGGCACAGAGGGACGGGTGGGCATGAGGGAGGAGGCCGTGCGATTCCTAGACAACTTGTTTGCATCCGGAGGGGCGGCACGGGAGAGGGAGGGCCAGGGTCACGGGGCGGCCAGTAGCGAGTCGAGTCGGTCGGGAGGAGGAGCATCACCGAGGGTAGCAGGAGCGAGGGAGGAGGGAGAGAGGAGCGCGGATGTGGGCCACCTAGGACGCCATGGTTGCGTGTGCGATGAGGGGTCCCGGGGTAGCCAGGCAGAGGGGGAAGCAAGAGAACAGGACGGCGGGGCGTAGAGAGGAGGCCAGTCGGGGGACGTACAGTAGTGGGAAGGAGAGGACAGACAACAGGAGAGTGGTGGTGTAGCCGGCAGGAGGGAGGCACGCGGGACACAAAGAGGGAATTGACAGCACCCGAGGGAGTGGGCCAGAGGAGACGAGGGGTCAGAGGATAGTGTGCTGAGGGGTTGTAGGGCGCGGTGGCAGGAGGAACAGTGGCGGTGGACGGAGGGGGCGGACTGGAGACGATTGCACAGGATAGAGGTTCTCCCCCCGTTCGTACTCTCGCGCGTCTCGGCAGGGGCACTGGATGCAGTCCGGGCCGCAGTTGTTGTCCCCCTCCTACGGTGCACCACGCATCCCCTTGAGGCGAGGGGCCCGCTATTGCTTCAGGCCATGCCCAGCCTCATCATTCGCACGCGGCCGCAGCATCGCAACATCACAAACATGCAGTGGGTGTTGAAGCTGACTGGCAGGTTTATGGCAAGAGAGTGGGAGGCGTTGTGGAAGGCAGCGATGGTATTAGCGCGGCTGGTAGGGAGGGCTCCCCCCCCCCCCCATCAGCTGTGCCAGGCAGAGCAGGAGAGGGCGCAACGGGTGGTGACCAAGTACCACAGAGGTAACACATCGAAGGCGTGCGATGCTCTCGACGGTGTTGAGCTGGCGCCGCCCGACCCGAAGGTCTTGGCCCAGCTGCAGGCTAAGCACCCCCAGCCCCAGCGCCCAATTCCAGCGTGGGTGGGAGAGGTGGGAGGGAGAGTGGCGACGAGCTTCCCAGATGCAGAGGGTGTACGGAGAACGCTGATGGAGAGCTCGGCAGGGTCGGGAGGGGGACCCTCACGTCTGACCCTAGACCATCTCCTCCAGATCGTGGTGGGAGATGCAGTGCTCATGAGGCTCCTGGCATAGATGCTGATGTCGCTATGTCGGGGACGCCTCCACCCCACAACTAGGCGGTTCTTGGTAGCGAGCAGGCTTATAGCGCTGGCAAAGCTGGATGGGGGAGTACGGCCCATCGTAGTGGGGGAGGCCATTCCCAGACTAATGTGTAGATGGATGGTGAGTACGGAGCAGAGGGAGATAGAGAGGGTGATGGTGCCCTTGCAGTAGGCCGTGGGGGTCCAGGCAAGAAGCGACATGGTGTACCATGCCATCACAGAGCAGCTGGAGGTGCAGCTGGGGTGGGGGCTCATTAGCATCCACGTGAAGAACGCATACAACTCCCTCGAGTGTGCGTCTATCTTCGAGGCGCTACGTAAGAGGGGGTTTGAGCGGCTGGTACCAGGGCTAGCACTGTTCTACGACCAGCCCTCAAACCTTTACTACCAGAGAGGGGTCTAGCCCACCGTTCTTGAATCGGCGAGGGGGGTGAGGCCTGGGGATCCGATCAGCCTGCTTCTCTACTCGTTGGCACAACAGGATGCGCTCGAGGCAGTACAGACGGCGATGGGAGATGCGGGGCGGGTCATCACCTACCTCGACCACACCTACCTGATGGGCCCACTAGAGTCCCTGGCAGCTGCATACGGGGAGCTCACAGTGGGGTTGGGAGCGCTGGGGATGGAGGTGCAGCCTCGCAAGTGCCAGTTTTTCTTGCCTGCGAGGGCGTGGCCGGTGCCTGCGGGGCTAGCGGATATGGCCAGCACGGCGGAGGGGATGGTGGTGCTGGGGACCCCACTCAAGAGTGAGTGATTCTGTAGGGAGCGGTTGGAGGCGACTGTGCAGGAAGTGGAGACTACATTGGAGGGGCTGGCGGAGCTACCGGACCTACAGACGGCCTTTGGTATCCTCAGGGAGTGCACCACCCACCGACTCCAGCACGCGACTTGTCTGACGCCGCCCTCAGAGTGGTGGAGGGAGCGCCTCAAGCGGTTCGACAAGAGGGTGATCACGTGCTTAAGGAGCATGTTGCGGCTGTAGGAGGTACAGGGGGTGCGAGAGCTGAGGGCGGTGGAGCATGCCGAGATCCAGGCACGCCTCCTGGTGCCCCTGGGAGGATTGGGCCTAGCGACAGTCGGGGACCTGGCCCCTCTGTCGTGTGTGTGCAACAGACTCTAGTCCTGGCAGACAGTGATGCCTCTCAAACAGTAGCGAGGAGAGGAGGGTAGAGCGATAGAGGGGGGAGAGGAGGGAGTTTTGAGGAGCTGAGTGCGACGACGCTGAGGGGGTATGGTGAGGGGATGTGCAGGGAAGTCCCTGGCTTGGCGGGGTGCGAGAGCGGCTGTCCAAAGCTCCTGTTCCAGGACCTATCTGGAGCACTGCACGAGGTGCTACTGACGTCTCTCCAAGCCAGGGTGGGAGGGGAGCTGGGGGGAGAGGAGGCCTTGCCGCAACTGCAGCGACTGACTTCCCTGCAGGGGGAACACAACGGCGACTAGCTGCTCGCACACCCCCACTCGGTCGCAATCAGGCTCTACAAGGCACCAGAGGACTAGAGAGTATCCTACAGGTTCCGGCTAGGCCTCCCCATCATGCACTTACGGTACACTCCTGTCTACGGGTGCAGGGAGCGCTGCTCCATGAGCCCCTGTGCCCCGTAGCACGCCTTGCGATGTGTCGAGGGAGGCGCGGTGATAGCAGCACATGACGCCGTGAAGTGAGAGCTTGCGGCTGCCATGAGGGAGAGCGCGATGGGCGGAGTGACGGTGGAGTACTCGGGGATCCTCCCCAAGGGGCGTGCGGATATCACGTGCCTGGATCCAGCGACGGGACACCTGCTAGTCCTAGAGGTGGTGATTGCTGATCCGCAGCGATTGAGCTTGGGGCGACAGTCGGCCGAGAGGGGAGGGGTGGCGCTGGAGCAGGCAGTAGGGGCAAAGGAGGTGAAGTATGGGAGGTGGAGAGGGGTGGCAGAGAGAGATCGGTTCGTCTTTGGCTTCCCGGCCATGGAGACGTTCGGTGCATTCTCAAGGGGCCTTGACCAGGTGTTTAAGGACTATACCGAGGCCACACAGCAGAGATTGGTGTGCCAGGGAGGGGTGACAGGGGTGGCTGCACCGGTGAGGACCCTCCTCAACTGGCGGGTGGGGGAGGCCCTACAGCGCGCTCAGGCGAAACAGATCAGAAAGAGGGCAATGACGTGGGCCAGAGACACGGCATACGCAAGCGATGTAGCTAGGGCCAAGCTGGCCTTGTGGAGGCGAGAGGAGGGGCTCCAGCTGGCGGACGTTGGCAGAGTAGAGAGCGAGTAGGGGATACAAGACATGGCCGAGGCGGCACATACACGTGTGCCCCTTGCTTGCAATGTCTTCAGGGCTCTCTTGTGTGCTGGTTCCCTTGTGCCAATGCTTCCCACTTGCATGACCTGAAGTAGTTGGACACACCGTTGCATGCGGACATGACCTTCTCTTTCATGCGGACCCCAGTTGCATGATGTACCATTGCAATACATTTCATTTAATGAGAGCGCTATGTCTATGCCTATGTCTATGTCTGTATGTCTATGTCTATGTCTATGTCTATGTCTATGTCTATGTCTATGTCTATGTCTACGTCTATGTCTATGTCTATGTCTGTCTATGTCTATGTCTATGTCTATGTCTATGTCTATGTCTATGTCTATGTCTATGTCCATGTCTATGTCCATGTCCATGTCCATGTCCATGTCTATGTCTATGTCTATGTCTATGTCTACGTCTATGTCTATGTCTATGTCTATGCCTATGTCTATGTCTATGTCTATGTCTATGTCTATGTGTGTGTCTATGTCTATGTCTATGTCTATTTCTATGTCTATGTCTATGTCTATGTCTATGTGTATGTCTATGTGTATGTCTATGTCTATGTCTATGTCTATGTCCATGTCTATGTCTATGTCTATGTCTATGTCTATGTCTATGTCTATGTCTATGTCTATGTCTATGTCTATGT
>SZWC01005783.1:5100-15482 GCA_023375785.1 Penium margaritaceum | reverse complement strand
CATCTACATCTACATCTACATCTCCATCTACATCTACATCTACATCTACATCTATATCTATATCTATATCTATATCTATATCTATATCTATATCTATATCTATATCTATATCTATATCTATATCTATATCTATATCTATATCTATATCTATATCTATATCTATATCTATCAACAGAGCCGTAGGAGGCGGCGTGGTAGGGGGCTCTCAAGGAGCTTCCAAAGGGGGTGGTCCCGGACAGCCTGTCCCACGGGTCCACATCAGAAGGTGTCTACCACATCAGCACGCCTCCGCGGGCCTAGCAAACCAGGTTTCGCCACGTGGCATGCCTCTATGGCTGCAAACGCCACGTGGGAACCCTGTCGACGAAACACAACTCTTTCACACAGCACAGGCAACCATTCGACACGTGGAGGGTAGTAACGGGTAGCCATTGGCAAGGGCTACACGTTGACTCCACTCCGGCGGTGCCACTTGGCAGACAGAAGGAGAAAGGAGGATAAAACCCTGACGGATTGCTGATGTCAGCAATCCCGCGGGGCAATGGAGGGCCCGTTCTGCCTCCACGGTCAATCGTTTGAGGCGAGGACGGGCCTGTTGGATAGCCCTGGATCAGGGTTATCCAATGGGCCCATCCGGGCCGTGCCACGTGGCAGATGGACGGAGAAAACAAGAAGTTTGGGTGGCGGAACCCAACGTCAGCAGGCCTTGACGTGCGGGGAAGTGGAGTCGACCCCCCGCACGTGTGTGGCCATTAGGAGGGAGCAGCAGCAGGCAGACAAGAGCCGGCTGCCGCCTTCTCCCCTCACTCCGCTCCTCTCCCCTATCCTTCACCCGGCCGTGGAAGGGGGAGAGGACAACAATTCGGAAGGTGGAGGACCCTCGGAGTTAGAGGCGGGCGAACCCACCGGTGGAACGCGACGGAGGAGGGGGGAGACCGATGGATGGAAGAGGGGGTGGGCCGGCGGGGCTGACGTCCCCAACGGAAGAGGGGGTGGGCCGCCGGTGCTCAAACGGCAGGTGACCGCAGGAAGCCCCCCCCCCCCCCCCCCCCTGGGGGGGGGGGCTCCTGCGGTCTTTTTTTTGGGTTACATAGTAACCTTATTGCGATCACTTTTCTTGCAAAATATCGGATTTTATGATTGGTCTGTCCTCGCCAATTTCTGGTCAGACTTCTGACGACGGACAGAACACGCTTGTGCGATGTTCCCGGGTCAAAAACGGAAAGTTGTCATATAAATCATGAACGATGGGTGTAAAGAGCTGGGGAAAAATGGGAATGCTGGATTGCGGTGGTACAATTTATTTCATGTATTCAAACGTATAAGTAACGTCTTTGTGTACATCATGAACATATCGTGTGATACAATTAATGTGGAATGACTTGAATCACTTTTCTTCCTCTTTTCGGGTACATAAAAAGTAGTTCACTTTTCTTGAGAAAAATCCGATTTTATGATTGGTCCATCCACACGAATTTCTTCGCCGACGGTCGGTCGGACTTCTAAGCACGGACGGAACAACCTTGTGTGGTGTTCCCGGGTCAAAAACGGGAAGTGGCCATGTACATGATGAACGAAGGGTGTAAAGAGATGGAAAAAAATGGGAATGCCGGATTGCACTGTAATGATTTATTTCTTGTATTTAAACGTATAAATAATGCCTCTGTGTACACTAAAAGTATATTGTGTGGTACAATTAATGTGGAATGACTTCAATCACTTTCCTTAGTCTTTTTGGGTACATAGGAAGTAGTTCACTTTCATGATCCTCGTTGCTACATCTATGTCTTTCATTTAATGTATGGTTGGTTAACTTGAGCTCAGACAGCAAATGGAAAAAAGGTATACGATGTACCCGGGTAAAAAATGCAATGTAGTAAGGTATACTTCAATGACTACGGGAAAGAAGACATGAACGTGTTAGTTGGACGTCTATCTACTATTGGAGGAAAATATTGCTATTCATGTGGATATTTTTGGTCAAAGCAAATATGTTTCTAACAACTTTTTTTGGGGCAATGATGTGGATGTTTTGTTAGCAAGTGCAATGTAGCTGGACTATTGTGACGAAAATTCTCTTTGTATACGGCGACATCTTTCATCTAGGTACCTCGAGAATATTATCACAATGTTTCCCCAACGGCTACAATGTTTTAGTACCCTTTACCTGTTTACCCTTGTAATTTTTGAGTTGTGTATGTTGTTACCCGTGTACCTTTAATTAATACTACCCCGAAAAAATCTGGGGCAACATTTCTCCTACACCTGGAAAATTTTATGTACTTCTCTACTTTTCTACCAGTCTACCTTCATACATGTCTAATTTGTTATTTGTGCAACTCTAACGCAAGCTACGCCAAACAAATTTGACAGCATTTTCCCTACACGTGGATCACTTTAACTACCTTTCTACTTGCCTACCTCTATATCTTTTTACCCCTGTAGATCGCTTTTGTTGTGCATGTAATGTATGCTACCTTGAGAAAACTTCGGCAACATTTCCCCTTCACTACCAAACACTTTAACTTCCTCCTTACCTATCTACCTATCGACATTTTTACCCCACTACCTTGTTATCAATCTATCGTTGTTGGTTCATGTATTTGTTTAAGCACGCACGGACGTTATGGAACTATGCCACCCATATGGTGCGTACAAGATGGAGCAGTATAGCTCCAAGTCAACCTCTGATGGGTTGTTGGGAAATGATGTCTCCTTGCATCATCCTGACTGGAAAACATTGATGGTACATTACACTTACCTCCTTACCTTGCTTACCTGTGATGTCTGTTGTCTTGAGTTTGCACCGCGATGGTTGTATGATGTACACTCTTTGTCCTAAAGTAATCGTATACATATTGAGTATTGTGAATGATGTCAAAATCATCCATAGTCAGATGTTGAGGCACAATTGTGAATTTGCACGATACGTGTTGTTTGATGTCTTGTCGACATTGTTGAGGGTTTGTGCAGCTGTTGTTCCATACCGAAGAGTTGTGGCGAGTGTGCGTTGCATAAATGCCCGTGAAAACGACACCTATTCACAGTGCCAATAAGCTGACACCACGACTTGTTACTTGGACCACGACGAACAAGTCACGGCATGTCTAGACAACAAAACACAAACACGGCCATCGATGAATAACTGTGCGACGCTACGGATGCAGACTTCACAGCCCGTCACAAGAACCAAGACTGGGTTGATCCTCCGCAGGCTCACCAGCCCAACCGTGGTACAAAAGCACACTCTAGATGGGTAGCTCCCCATTGTACCCCAACGCCACGCGCTATCGACCCTGTTTTACATCCTACCAACAAACAACGTGCAAAAGTGTCATGATACACAACGTACCTTGTGGAAAATGCCAAATGTTGTCGTGAAATGTATCTATCAATGGCTGTCGACGCATGACATTCACTTCACAAGATACAAATGTTAGACTGTCTTGTCGATTTTGTAGAGAGTTTTTACGACTCTCGTCCCATACAAAAGAGTTGTGCCGAGTACGTGATGGAGAAATGCCCATAAAAACGACACCTATGCACAGTGCGACTAAGCTCAGCCGACGACGTATTACTTGGACCACGACGAACAAGTCACGGCATGTCTACATAACAAAACAAAAGCACGTCCATCGATGAACAACGGTGCGACGCCACGGATGTAGACTTCACAGCCCATCACAAGAACCAAGACTGCGTTGATCCTCCGCAGGTTCACCAGCCCAACCGTGGTACAATGACACACTCTGGATGGGTAGCTCCCCATTGTACCCCAACGCCATGTGCTATCGACCCTATCTCACATCCTACTGACAAACAACATGCAAAAGTGTCATGATGTATAACGTACCTTGTGGAAAATGCCGAATGTTGTCGTGAAATGTATCTATCAATGGCTGTCGACGCATGACATTCACTTCACAAGATACAAATGTTAAACTGTCTTGTCGACTTTGTTAAGAGTTTTTACAACTCTCGTCCCATACAAAAGAGTTGTGCCGAGTGCGTGATGGAGAAATGCCCATAAAAACGACACCTATGCACAGTGCAACTAAGCTGACCTGACGACGTATTACTTGGACCATGACGAACAAGTCACGACATGTCTAGATAACAAAACACAAGCACGCCCATCGATGAACAACGGTGCGACACTACGGATGCAGACTTCACAGCCCATCACAAGAACCAAGACTGCGTTGATCCTCCGCAGGTTCACCAGCCGAACCGTGGTACAATGACACACTCTGGATGGGTAGCTCCCCATTGTACCCCAACGCCACGCGCTATCGACCCTATCTTACATCCTACCAACAAACAACGTGCAAAAGTTTCATGATGCACAACGTACCTTGTGAAAAATGCCGAATGTTGTCGTGAAATGTATCTATCAATGGCTGTCGACGCATGACATTCACTTCACAAGATACAAATGTTAGACTGTCTTGTCAACTTTGTTGAGAGTTTTTACAACTCTTGTCCCATAGGAAAGAGTTGTGCCGAGTGCGTGATGGAGAAATGCCCATAGAAACGACACATATGCACAGTGCAACTAAGCTGACCCGACAACGTATGTGTCTATGAATGGTTGTCAATGCATGAGTTTCACTTCACCGGATACAAATGCTAGATCCTCTTGTCGACTTTGTTGAGAGTATTTACAACTTTTGCCCCATACAAAAGAGTTTTCCCGAGTGTGTGATGGAGAAATGCCAAAACAATGACAGATATGCGCAGTGCGACTAAGCTGACCCGACGAGGTAGTACTTGGACCACGATGAACAAGTCATGGCATGCCTAGACAACAAAACACAAGCACAACCATCGATGAAGAACAGTGCCACACAACAGATGTAGACTTCACAGCCTGTCACACGAACCAAGAATGCGTTGATCATATGCATGCTCACTTGCCCAACCGTGGTACAATGAGACACTCTGGATGGGTATCTCCCCATTGTACCCTAACGCCATGCGCTATTGACTCTATCTCACATGATCCTCATTGACAACGTGCAAAAGTTTCATGATGTTCAACGTACCTTGTGGAAGATGTCGAACGTTGTCGTGACATGTGTCCATTGATGGCGGTCGCTGTCGTCGTTGCTGTTGCGGGAGTTGCTATTGATGCGGCCGTTATGACTTTGCTGCTGTTACACATGCTTCTGTGTACTGGGTGTGCGATGGAGAAATGCCCGTGAAAACAGCCCTAATGCAAAGTGGGACTAAGCCAACACCACGACTATTACTTGGACCACGACGAACGCATCACAATATGCCTCGAGAACATTGCGCGAGTACGACCATCGATGAAGAATTGTGTGACGCCACTGATGCAAACTTCACAGCCCAACACAACAACCAAGTCTGCGTTGACCCCCCACAAGTTGACCACCCCAACTTTGGTACAATAGCACAATTCGGATAGTAACGATTGTTGCAATGGCTCAAAACATTACCATTTCCACAATTTGTAATTTTTCATTGCTTTGGATTGCGACTGTATTTGACGGGATTGTCCTCGCTGTTCACAGCTTCAAACTGTCACATATAATAGCCATCTTTCAAATGCAGTATCGTTGCATGTGCGGGTCACAAAGGCCAAGTTTTGAAGTCAGAAACATGCACAACATGAAGATTGACTTTCGTCTGCACAAGTCTGCATCATGCTCTCAAACATCCTTCGACTGTCAATATGCATTTGATGATTTCTCTGGAGACATCATGCAGTTGTCAAGTGTTGTCGATAAAGACTTCTGTGGACTCTGATCGTCAGAACAACCAACCTGCATGTTGCAGCACACGTGAGCATGAGTGACTGGTGCATAGACTACTGCATAACTATATGTGAGATATATGTACAAGGTTTTTGATAGTGACTTACATTGTTTGAAGGGCCTGGACTTTCAGCATGAGCAGTTGGACTTGTGAGATTTGTGCGTGTTGGTGATGTAATGCACCGCTGCAAATGTAGTTCATATGAAACAAAAGATGCCTTCACATGTATGATATTTTTAGGGGTAAAATGCCACGAAAGTGTTGGAAAGACAGTGGAGCATTTACCTTGTCATTGCGAACCGGAGGGTGCACTTCAAGCAAGTCGTATGTCTGCTGTAGATTGGAGCTATTGATTTGTATCTGTGTGACATGAGACTTGCTGTGTTAGACATATGCAATCTCGCAAACATAAGCTTACATTGTTATTGATTTACCTTTGTGTGCAGCCAGACATCGTGCACGTTGTGTTCAGCTTCTGACAACAGCTTGTGGATTTCCTCATGGTCTTCGTCTTTAAGCATGGGCACTGTCCTCCCTCGTAGGAGAAACATCTGTGCTTGTGGTCCCACAACAGTCGCCCTCTCGGGATGTGCCTCTGCATGTGCAACATCCATGGATGTATCATAAACATGGTCCCATGTCATGGCAGTTAGAAACATGAAAGATTGTGTCATAGCGACTCACCCGCAGCATGCAGAAGAACTGTGAGAACGCCTTGCTCCGTGCTGATAACTCCATGCTCACTGCACTCGTACTTCTTGTCGAGGAAGTCAAAGAAGATCTCGTATCGGCATGCCGTGCCATCTGGCATGCATTGGGTGCACTGGGTGCTTTCGTTGTATCGCAGGCTTGTCACTCTCGCACTCATGTGGACAATGAGAGTGTTGAAAGAACTGTTCTTTAGAAACATCCACGTGTAGTCGAATCTGCATGTAAATGATATCAAAATGTCACTAGGACATGTAGCTTGCTAGCCAAGAATACCACTTGTTATTATCAGTCACGGACAGGAACTTACTTTGAGATGCCATGCATTGTTGGCAGTTCGTTCCTGTCCACTCCTTCCCTCACAATGTTCAACAGTGCCTTGTTCGCGATCTCGTGGACCATTGACCTGCAATGTGTATCGTAGAACAAGAGTGTTAGTTCACAAGTACGCACTTGTAGTATACGCAACTACAAAAGTTACTACTCTACTCACCCTCGCCCGGCTTTCAGGGTACCATCTTTGTAGTACATCCCATTGATAGCCACCACTGTGTCGTTGTTCAAGAATGGCTGGATCTCAAGTGTGAGAGCACCCCATACGAATCCCACGAGCGCCATGTCATCTGCATACATGATGAAATCCTGCTTTGTTGCGGCCGAAACCTTCGTTCCATCCATGACGCCGACTGCGAGACCAAGCTGCCATGACAAGGGGAGTGATGTCAATGGAAGTCGTATCTTGTTAGTGATAAGATGTGTTCTGATGTGAATCAATGCAATGCGATGTGATGCATTACAATGCAATGCAATGCAATGCAATCAATGTGATGCCATACGATTGATGCGATGTGATGTGATATAGTGTGGTGTTGTGTGATGTGCTGTGATGCAATGCGATGCGATGTGATGTGGTTGTGATGAGATGCAACAGTGACAATAACAGTGATAGTGAAAGTGATAGCGACAGCGAAAGCGACAGTTACAGTGACAATGATTGCAACAGCGACAGAGATAGCCTCAGCAACAGCCACAGCGGAAACCACTGCAACAGCCACGGCCACAGTGACAGGGACAGTGACATCGACAGCAAACCTGACAATGAAATCGACATCGACATTGACGTCGACGTCAATTTCGACATCAAAATCAATAGCGACAGCAACAGCAACAGCGACAGCGACATCGACATCGACATCCACATTGACATTGACATCGACATCGACATCGACATTAACATCGACATCAACATCAACATGAAAACCGACATCGACATTGCCATCAACGTTGACAGTGACAGTGAACGTTGTTCTTACCGGTGAACGTTTTGGTGGAACAAAACGCTTCAATGATGGGCGCATCATGTCGTTGTTGAAAATGGCGGTAAGGACCTGGTCCACCTCACCTTCGGCATATGTGCTTGGCACAGCATATGACTCGCCCATTGTCCAGTTCAGGGTGCACTCGTGGGCAAGACTGGTGTACCTGCAATACTTTGGAGGATAATCATGAGACATACGCTCACACATGATGACACGGGTGCATACTTGTCATATTTCCACATACCGATCCCTCGTGGATGAAGTGGTTGTGTTGTACACATNGTAAATCTTCCATCGTTGCCAACTCTCCGCAAAAGACTCCGCCATGTGCTTTTTTGTTGTTCCTGAGTGCTCTCCAGGAATGATCCATGTAGGCACCTTCATGTCGATAACCTTACCAGAAGTGTCCGCCAGATGGATTCGGGGGTCAAGCTGGGCTTTGTCACTCATGGGAAGGTCTACATTGATGACCAGAGCGTGAAGGTGAAAGCGTTTGAATCGCGGTTGCAGCTCTGCAATGGTTGCGAGCCGTGACTATACATAAACAAAGACAAAGTGTCATTCATGGCATTGACACATATGACATAACACAAGAAACGTAAGAGCAAGTGGTATGTATAACTTACATCTTTCCTCGCGTGGTCGATTTTTGGCAATGGCACTGCAAACAACAACAACATGATGATGTAGTACACATAACTTGGATACCTTAAACACCGTCCATCAAGCTGAAGACAGAGGTGATAACATCGTACCTGGATACAGGTTATCCCTCATGCCAACCCTCCACAGTTCTCCACACTGAGCACAAATGGAAAGTGGTCAGAGTAGAATGTTTCCTGTGGGTGGACTGTCATGTCCACACTGCGTACATTGGTCCACAGATGGTCGATAATTGAGCCACTCTCATGCGTTGGATATGTGACCAACATGTGAAATCCCCTGTCTTTCAAAAACTTGAGAGAATCTGGTATTGTGATCTCAGCATGAATGTTGAAGTCACCTACAACGACAAGTGGGAATGAACCTGAGGCAAAGTTGCGAAGGAAGTCCAACAGAGGCTTCTCTGGGAATGAAGGAGAACGATACAGGGCACAAAAAATGACCGGCATGGTTGGAAAAATCCATTCACACCATGACATAGCATCAAATCCAGCACCACAGTGATGATTTATAGCACCATGGTTCGCAGATGCAACAAGTACACCCCCAACATCACCAGAAGAGTAATGTACAGTCTTCCCGTGTATATTGTGATGGCGATGAACATGGCTATGATGATGATGTGTTTCAGTGAGAATGATAGTGTTTGCGTGCAAAAGTTCTTGTCGAGCCAGGACATTGTGACCATGCTTTCTAAGACTTCGAATGTTGTGGTAATACATGGAGAATGATGTTGGAGTGCACAGAGAGTTGAGTTGTTGCAAACGCGAGGAATGCACTCTCCTTCGTAATCGCTCCATTTCAGAAACAACTTTAGATGAGACGTTGATGTTGTCATTGTTGTACTCTGTAAGATGGATGAATTGTGCATCAGAAAACCTGCTNCTTCCCGTGTATATTGTGATGGCGATGAACATGGCTATGATGATGATGTGTTTCAGTGAGAATGATAGTGTTTGCGTGCAAAAGTTCTTGTCGAGCCAGGACATTGTGACCATGCTTTCTAAGACTTCGAATGTTGTGGTAATACGTGGAGAATGATGTTGGAGTGCACAGAGAGTTGAGTTGTTGCAAACGCGAGGAATGCACTCTCCTTCGTAATCGCTCCATTTCAGAAACAACTTTAGATGAGACGTTGATGTTGTCATTGTTGTACTCTGTAAGATGGATGAATTGTGCATCAGAAAACCTGCTGAGTGCAACATAGTACATGTGCTCCGGGACAAAACAAGACAAATCCACCACTGCATCTTCTCTGAAATTGCATCCTTGTGCTTTGTGGATGGTGATTGCATTTGCATGCGCCAATGGAAACTGCCTGCGCGACAATTCAAAAATGTCATTGTCCTTCACTCGGAATGTTTTTTCGACACGTTTGATGGGTGTCCAATTGTCATTGACACCCTCGTCCACTCTAAGTTTTGCATACTTCACTCGTTGCTTCTGTCCAACAACCTCATTTGGGAATTCAACCCAGAATGTGAGGACTTTATTTCTCACAACGCTCGCATGGCGAAGGATGCCTATCGCCCCGTTGACTAAGCCGTCACTCGTGTCCAAGTTCAAGATGATTTGAACACGACACCCTATGTACAAGCAAAGATTTTTACATAGATTGGCTGTGTATCGCCTGTCATCACCTGCTTCGTCCAATGGATTGTGTCCACGACGTCCATCTCCATGGCTGATACATGCATCCCATGCCTGGCAAACAAACTTGGCACTGTGCGCTCTTTCGTACAGCATCTTGTTGTGCGCGTTCACTTTGTCGTTTGTTGTGAAGAGGTGCAACATGTCAGTCATGTCCACCTTCTTATTTTGGTTAACAAGTAAAGATTGGAAAAATTCATGATCTGCCGACGTGCATTTGTTCTCACGGAGACGGTTTAAAGCATTTGCAAAAGAATTGTC
>SZWC01005782.1:128304-148150 GCA_023375785.1 Penium margaritaceum | reverse complement strand
CCCCCCCCCCCCCCCCCCCCTTTAGCCACGACATACTGTCGCCCATACAGTTGTGGCCCGCTGACGGTAGTAATATTCGTCGATCAAGACATGATCGTCTCAAAGGTTATCGTAGGATTTCAATCTATAATGCGCAGCGTCGTGGCTTTGCCACTTGAGACAATTTTCCCTTGTTTTTCTAAAGGGTACATGTAGGGATTACCCAAAAATTTCAAATGTGTGTATGCCCTACCCGGCGTTCGGAAGAATAAGACTCCCCTGCCCACGAACCTGAGAATATTAACATTTTACCCACGAAAAGCAAGAAAACGTAGCATGTCGACGCTGCATCGCGTGCAGCGTCGACATGCTGATGTCATCAATCACATCGAACATTCACAAACCCCTCATTCGAGGGGTTTGTGAATGTTCGTGGGGGGGTTTGCCTATGGTTCGCATGGGGGGTCCGAGACTCCCCATGCGTTGAAAGGGAACCTGCTGGGCCCCGCTACCGCGGGGCCCAGCAGGTGCCCGCGCAAAAAGTAAATCCCTAAACCCCGAATGTAATTCGGGGTAGGGTTTGACTATGGTTTGAATGGAAAATCTCTACGGTTTGCGAGTGAAAAAAAGAAAGAAAAGAAAGCGTCTCCGCTCGAAGTCGAAAACGGGCGTTTTCGCTCGATCGCGATTCTCGCGTGGGAGCGAGAATCGTGAGGTGGGTCGACATGCCCCACCTCGCGATGCTCGATCAACGGCGCATGCCGCTGATCGAGCATGGTGAAGCGAGTGGGCAGGGCAGACTTATTTTTTAAGTCGCCGGGTAGGGCGTTCCTTACCCCCTCCGTTTTTGGGTATTATGGGTATTATTCCCTTTTCCAAATCGTTGATGGCCAAAGATGTTCAAACAACGTACCTTGTGTCCTCATCCACTTGTACAAGAGGAGGGGGGGGTACATCCCTATCGGAGAAGTTCTTTCGAGGTCTCGACAATCTTTCAATCTGCTAATATGGAACACCGAATGCACTTGTATACTCTGGGGGATTTTGAGTCCCACCACGCGAGAAGATGTGTGGAAGCTTCCTAGCGACACAACCACCGACTAGGTGTCAATGCCTGGTCAGACCGTGACGACAGTCACAGGTCGTGCACACAACGGCAAGGGTCCGGCTAGCAGACACAAGGCAAAGTGTGAGAATGCTTCAATAGCATATGCAGAGAGAAATGACAAATAACTAGTCCATGGCATAAGTAACTGCCGCGGCGCACGGCGGGTGTCGCACGCGGCAGAGCAAGATCTATCCTAAAACCGGCCCAATACCACTGTTTTGGCCGTAACACTGCGCAAACATGTCGGAACGCTACGCCGTCTGAACCTAGACATGCAGGAACACAAGCCGGAATCTACTACTGGTCACATGCATGCATGTGGCATGAAACGGTGGACACACAATGCGAAAACATGCAAATCCGGCCCACGGCCAGTCCACCGGTAAATTCTAGCCTGCTGTAGAAAAACTGCAAGAGGTCCCGGACAGCGTCCAAAGCTCTAGAACGGTCGTCGGTCAGCTCCAAGCTGGTAGTCCACCATGAGATGACGCACCGGTACCACCAGGGTCCGCATCAGGGATCTGCACGAGTATGGACACAACCGAGTGGTCACGGTACACTGTACAAGTCGACAAGAATGTCACAAGTCACAACATTTCCCCATGACCTGATGGTATGCATGTCCATACATGTGCAGCATTGAGACGAGTACAACAACGAGTGCAAAGACAGATGTGACACCGACACAGACACACGCTACACTCAACCACTCTCAAGCAAGGGGCAAAGCCCAACATAACGAATGACCACCAGGAACGTTTTGTGTGCTAGTGCCTTGGTCAAGAAGTCAGCACGCTGCATGTCATTGCCAACCTAGATGACAGAGATCACGTGTCGCTCCATCAGATCACGCACGAAGTGATGCACAACCGCAATGTGCTTCGTGCGAGCGTGAAAGAAACCAGAGTTCTATGCAATGACAAGAGCACTCTGGTTGTCGCAACGAAGCACAATGACAGGTGCTAACTGACCTAGCTCAAGGAACAAGCGCTGCAGCCATACAGCCTCAGCAGCCCCTACACCCAGAGCAACATACTCTGCCTGTGATGAGCTACGTGTAGTACAATCATGCTTCCCGCTGCGCCATGACACAACGGTACCAGTGAGGAGGAAGACGTAACCGGTGCGTCTGCGTCCATTTGGGCTCCAGGCCCAATCGCTATCAGTGTAGCCGTCAAGGACCACCGAACGTTGCCGAGGAAAGTAGAATCCAAGGTACGGTGTGGAGACCACGTACCGCCCCAGTCGCACAACCGCATGAAGGGCTCTAGCCCATGGAGCCTGCAAAACGTGGGCAAGGAGGTTGCCAACAAAGGCGATGTTCGGACGTGTGGTAGTGGCCTGGTACATCAAAGATGTGATGAGACGGAGGTTCAGGGCATCCTACTCGTCAGGCGTGAGAGGTGTGGAAGCAATGGGCATTGCACCGAGGAGGTCGCTAAAGCGCTCCCCCACAACACGTGTTTATCGGGCCTGCAACACTAGTAGCGTCCAACGTTTGCGGTCTCGCACGCTCTCCATGCCAAGAAATACCGTTGCAAGACCAAAGTCCTTCAACCTGTAGGCAGTCTGGAGGACAGCCTTGGCCTCCTTCACGGTCTCCAGTGAAGGAGACGCGATCAGAAGGTTGTCGACATAGACTAGGATGGCAGTGAATCGCTTCAGCGTCCGTCAGATGAAGAGAGAGGGATCTGCCTCGCTCTGTACATATCCCGCACGAGTCAGGGTGCCAATGATCTCCTGGTTCCTACACCAAGGAGACTGCTTGAGCCCGTAGAAGGATTTGCGCAAGCGCCATACCTTGTCACTGTCCTCAAAGCCTGGTGGTTGAGCGACGTTAATCTCCTCATCCAAAGAGCCATGGAGGAATGCATTGTTCACATCCATCTGGTGCAGTTCCCAGTCATGTTGAGCCACTGCACCGAATAGAGCTCGAGCTGAGGTCATGCGACCGATAGGGGCAAGGTGTCAGTGTAATCGATGTCGTTGATTTGAGAGTATCCCTTGACGATAAAGCGAGCCTTGTGGCATTCCTGTTAGCCTCCGGCTTCAGTTTCCTGTGAAAGACCCCCTTGTCCTGAATAGCCTTCCTCCAAGGTGGAAGGTCGACTAGCTCGTAAACTCCGTGCTCTCCGATGGCGCGAAGATCATCCTTGTAGGCAGCACAACAAGTATGAGCATCCTGTGATGAGGGAGCCTCCCTCAGTGTGCCCGGGTCATGCGCCATAGAGGGAGAGCTTTGCGTGGCAAGAGCACAGGCCTCGGTGCTAGGTCTGACAACCACAAGATCAGCTGCTACATCACAAGCGATATGAAACTTGCGAGTGACGAGATCGTGCCCTACGGGGCACGCTGGATGTACCTATGTGTGCTCAGTGCGGACACTCAGGACTACGGCCTTTCTGCCAGGATCACCAATTGCGATGCTGCGAGTGGAGTGTCTGGGTGCTGGACCTAACACTTGCTGGGCTACGGAGTCCAATGGTCGACCATTAGGCTCATGGGAATAACCTGGGCTCGAGCGGCGCACCTCAGGCTCACGGACAAGCACGTCTACAGCTGGTTAGGGCTGAGGCAAAGGAGCTGGTGATGCCATGTGAGGAGATGCGTGTGTGGGAGGAAGGGGACTGGGTGTGACAGTAGGAGCAGGTGAGGCAGGACCACGCACAAACGAAGGAGTACCGGCGGACACAGGTACGGTCATAGGAGTACACACAGGTACATGATCATGGGTACCTATGGGGTGTGAGGGACAAGGGGTTGAAGCCGGCTGTTTTGGAGAGGTCTCTGGGTCGACGGCGATGATCGCTCGGTCATCAAGAGCCGGAGACCGAGAAGTGGATGGAGCTCGAACGGACACATCAGCCTGGCGAGAGGTGCTCGCAGGCGCAGACTTCCCCATTTGTCGAGAAACCTCACACATAGGAACATGCGTGACAGATAGCAACGTAATCGATGTCAGGTCACGGTAGGTGAGGGACTCAAAGAAGAGCGTGTCGCGTGACTTAACGATGTGACGAAGAGCAGGATCCCAAAAGCGCCAGGCCTTCAACCGCAGGGAGATGCCTACAATGGCACACAAGCGACCCCGCGGTGAGACCTTGGACCCCTGCTTGTCCTTGGTGTACCACACAAAGCCAATGATCTCCAGACGCCAGCGAGGCGCAGGTCAGCACGGTGGCCAAACCAGAGCTCATATGGTGTGACGTGGTCCGGAACGGGACCGTGCGGGAGGTGGTTCCAGACCCAAGTCATTTAGGGAAATCCTTTAAAAGCGAAGGACTTCGGAAGACCGCACTCAGACCACATAACGTGAACCGCATCCTCCATGGTGTAGTTCCAACGCTCAGAAACACCATTCTGTTGAGGAGTAGCAAGAGCGACGACTTGGTCCCATGCTCGGCGAAGAAGTTGTGCATCTCGCCAAGAAACTCGCCGCCGCGATCCGAGCGGAAGGTATGCAGCGTCTGGTAGGACTGACGCTTAGCCATCACTAGCCAGAGGTAAACCGTGAGAGTGGCGTCACTCTTCTTGTGTATGTTATAGACCCACCGCATCTGGATGAAGTCATCAACCAGGGGCAGGACGTATCGACCCCGATCGGACAGAGACTCGACAGGAAGAGGACCAAGAAGGTTTGCATGGACTAACCCGATAGGGTGAAGTGCGCGAGAACGGGAGTCAAGATAGGTACAACGATGCATCTTACCCTGAGCGCAGAAGAGGCAGTCGGTCTTGGGCTGCTTCTCAAAAGAAGCCGCTGAGAGAGCAAAAACGAACAGTTTGGGACCAGTCCCATGCCTTTTGGTGAAGTGTAGAGTGAGCTAGAGTTGGAAAAGCATGGCGGCCTAGGTTAGATTATACTAGTAAGAGCTCATCGAGCTCTTACGGGTGAGACTCGCTAGCCGAGTCTCACCCATCGGCCGGCGAGCGAAGCTCGCCGGCCCAACAGCAAAGCGAGGGCGAAGCCCTCGCTTTACCCTCGAAAGAGGGATCCTAAACTCGGATAACCCAAATCGGGGTCCGAGACAAAAACTAGTCAACTAGCCTACATCAGTCCAGGAAACACCCAGTTTGCGGACTAATCTAGGTATCCTAAGGTGGTGAACATTGTATGTAAGATTTAACATCTATGCTTTCTAGACTGCATCGGGCCATGCGGCCAGGGCGGAGGTGACCACACTTGGGCGCGAAGTCCCGAGGCCATGAGAACGCCCGTCGGAATGTCGCGCTTATGGTGCGTCACCTCCACTCTGTGAGCCAGCATGCCCTGCGCACTCACGGCCACCAATGGAGAGATGTATACACAGGGATTAACAGCCGCGTCAAGACCGAGGGTGGGCTGTGTCAGAATGAGCTTCGACACAGTGTCGGAGCCTACATGACATTGACGGCAATGAAGCAATCGTTGATGCTTAGGAGATAGAACTCTAGTGATAAAAACATGAGCTGAAGGGGAGGGGGAGCAAGGAGAAGAAGTCCGAGAGACATAATACAGGTCATCCCAAACAGAGGCTCGAAGAACAACGCTACGAGTGTCAATAGTAGTCATAGTCGCGGAGTCTACAATGTGCTCCACAGAGAATCCCATCAGTGTGCAAGCACGTACAGAAAGCAAACTGAGCTTAAGGTCAGGCAAAAATAGCACCTCGGAAAGATACGGGGGGCCAGAAGGACGATCAAAACACACGACCCCAACACCCTGGACTGGCAAGGACTGACTAGAGCTTGTGCGAACGGAACAAACAGACTCAATAGGGCCGAGAACAATGAAGTCACTACGACGACAGGTCATGTGATGAGTGGCACCGGAATCCATGATCCAAGTGCCACTGGAATCACGACTGGAGGACGTCACTATACAAGGGGTAATGGAATAATCGGCCTTTGTCGTACGCTAGGTAGCAGGTGTGGAGGAACGACGAAGGGCATAAAGGTGAGACTCATGAATCCAGTCGGTATACTCAGGACCATCGTCATCACAAGTTGACCGTGCTCCTCCACACGAGTCATCCCGAGCCACAAGAATAGACGGACAGACTGTCTATGAACCACCCGGCTATGACAACACACTCGCACCTCCCTGAAAGCGAAGTGCAAGAAGGTGTCGGAGCTCGACGATGGTGCGGTCACGTGGATCTGGGTCACCACTGCTCGCCGGTGGTGAAACGGGAACTGCTGCGGTCGTGGTCGCCATGCGCCCGGAGGATGTGCTTCTCGACGTAGACCATAGTGCGTGTGCAGCCTGAAGCCCACGAGTAATCCGCGCCAAGTCGAGCGGCTGCTGGCACTCGGTGTAGCGATGAGTGCCTCTACAATTCTAGCAGTGACCACAATCCACTACTACTACCCGATGACGGCTGCTGCTGTGACTACTGCTGGTCCAAGCCGCGCCTCCGTCGCCCCTTCTTCCCCCGTGCTGCTGCTGCAAAACCCTGTGTCTGAGTCGGTGTAATCAGGGTGGAAGAGGAAGAGGAGGACATGACAGAGGATGGAGAAGGAGACTGCAGGAGGGGCGTTGGTGGTGATGCGGCGACTGTTGCAGCAAGGGGAGTCTCTTGATGAGCCACGGCTGCCTCACGGGCGGAAGTCAACTGGAGAAAGAGCTGGCCGAAAAAGGCTCTAGCACAGTGTCCTTATACCTCGTGAAGATGTTTTTGTACTCAAGGCAAACTCCGAGCATGATCGTACGGAGTGCCAACAATTGTGTAACTCCCGAGGTACCAAGGCGCGTGTAGATGCGCATGGCGCGTCGCTAGTAGTTGGCTGCAAGCATAGCATGCCCCTGACAAAGGGAGTGAAATGCACGAATGTGTGCGGCGCGGGTGGCGTGCGTCTCTGCAACAAGCAGAGATCATGCCAGGTCCTAGCCTTTGCGTGGATCAGCGCTAGTGCCGGTGCCGGCCTCGCCAAGGAAAGAACGCAAGTCGACGACAGTCTTGCGTGGCATGGTGTAGAGAAGTTCGCGCATCACCCTAGTCTGATACGGACTGTGGTAGTGGGGCCACACTGCCTCTGAAATGGCCCAAACCTAGAAAAGGATCTCCTAGGATTCAAAATTGTCCTCGTTGACATACCGTGGGGGCGGTGTCTCAAAGTCCTTGGGTTGTCGCTTTGTAGGGAGAGCAACCACAGGCTGAGAAGGATGAGGGATGGGGAGGACACCAGGAAGAGGGAAGTCGCTGGGGTGGAGGTCAGGCGACGATCGAATATGGAGAAAAAGAGATGTGTGTGGGGGTCGGGAGCTGGTATGGAGCTGGCGGAGACGCTCCTGAAGCACATGAATCTTACTCTTGGGGGAGTTGCCCTCCATGCCTGGCATATCTGGATCCTCATCCCAAGGATCAATAGTTGGCGGGTCGCATCCAGCTCCTGTCTTCGGTGTTGGAGTTGACTGCTGTGTAGAGGGTGCGACAATGGCAGCTCCCTCAGAGGTTTGCTGTGGGGCCGTGGACTGACCCCGAAGAAGCTCAGTAAGTGTACTGATGGCGTGAGTCTGCTCCAGCTATAGACGACGGATCTCGTCCTGTTGGCTCCGCAGGTCCTCAATAGCTTGCGAGCGTGGGCTCATGACCCCTGAGGAGGAAGAAGAGGGATCTAGTATCCTCTTTCCTTTATCACCGGACGGAGCCATGTCACCGCTCATTATGGGCCGAGTTGTCAACTTGGTTGGATTGCAAAAATGCTAGTGTTTCTCAAGGAGTTGAAATGCAGGCAACGTTTGACTCCCCGACCACAAATTTGACTGAGTAAAGTGCTCATGTCATCAGGTGGTTGCTGACGTTAGCATGACCTGATGACATGAGCAAGAAAAATTCTCACGTCAGCTACCCTCCTTCCCCCCCTAACCCTCGCGGTTGTTGTCCCGCTACGCAAGGGACGGCTGCTCCGTACCAGCCGCATGAAAGCTGCACGGAAGCTCCGTAGCAACTTCCGCTTGGCTGCTGCTGCTGCTGCTTCTGCGCCGGCACCTGCAGCAGCAGCTGCGCGGCTACTTGCGCAGCTATGGCAGTAGCTACACATTGTTGTTGTGCTGTAGCGTAGCATCGCGCTGCTCTTGCATCTGTTGCGGGTAGCGGCTGTTGCGTGATGTTATCGCCGCGAGGTGCTGCTATGCTGCCGCTCTGTTGCACTGCTGCTCTGTTGCGCTGCTACTGGTGTATGCTGCTGGTGCTGCTGCACGATGCTATTGACTGCCGTCACCGCCGCTGCTGCGCAGCGCTGATGCGCGCTGCTCTTGTTGCGTGCTGTTGCTGTTGCGCACTGCTACTGTCGCGGGCTGCTACTGCTACTGCCAGCCGCTGCTTGCTGCGGCTGTGGCCTGCTGCCGCCGCTGCTGGTGTCAATGCCTGCAGCTGCTAGTGGCTGCCGCCTAATACAGGTGTCACCTGCCGCTGCTGGCGGCATCGCTTAACATGGATCGGACCATGTTGAGGATGGTACGGTTCGCCCTCTTGGCGATGCCGTTCTGCTACGGAGAGTGTGGCGTAGTTTTCTACCACGCGATCCCCTTACTCTTCATCCATGCTCAGTAGCCCTTGTACTTGCCATCATTGTTGCTCCGGAACGCCTTTTCCTTCAACTCCGTTTGCCGCTCCACAGGCGCCACGAATTCCTGCATGCAAGACAAGACATCGCTCTTCCTCTTGATGATGAAGAGGTGAGCTTGGGATGTGGTCATCGATGAAGGTGACAAAATAGCACGCTCGAACGGTCTGCACACATCCGTGTGCACCACCTCCAACTTTGCCGATGCACGCGTCCATTTGCCGTCAAACGGCTACCGTGTCGCCTTGCCGACCACGCACGGCTCGCACACGGCATTCTTGGCGACATCGAGGCTCTTGACCTCAAGGCCCCGCACTACTTCCTTCTTTTCCATGTTCCTGACAGTCGAGGAAGCGATGTGGCACAGGCGGCGGTGCCACAGATCCAGGTCTCCATTGTTGAAGATTTGCCCCTCTGCATGCCCAAGTGCAGCGCCGAGAGGCGCCGACGAGTCGCCAGAGAGAGGAAAAACCTCGTCGACAGATCTGGTGACTCAAGGATTACTCGGATCATAAAATGAAGGATTGCCCCTCAAAATTGACGGGTTGGTGAATCTGGTGGAAGTTGTTTCAGCGGAATCAGACTAGTAACGAGGGAGATATGGGCTTCCAAAGTTGGGGTGTGCGTGGCGGTTCTGGGAGCCGGCCGCGGTTCGACTTTCGGTGAATAATTGACCGGAACGACTAACAAAATGCCATCTGGGGATTTTGCTCCGGAAGATCTGCCGAGGCGTCCGGTGGATGATCCGCCGGATTTCAGGATTGCAGTTTGTTACTGAGGCCAAAATCCTGGCTCGGAGTCCGGAACTTAGTAGTACAGTTTGTTACTCGGGGACTTGGTCAAAATTCCGACTATAGGTCCGCGAACAGGTTTCGACCCACATACATCCCCATCACGAAACTCTATGATTAACTCATTGAAACAGACCCCAAAGGCGCAAGGGGCACCGCCACTACGCGTAGGGACATCTGCGCCTCCGGAATGGCGTTTTGATGGGTCCTTGATGTGTGAATGCGCCTCGGCGGGCGACGTGGTGCACGCCGCCGAGTGAGCGGCTGGTTTGGGGTACTGCGCTTCGACTGACGTAGCGGGAGCTACACTTATCCAAATTGCACACGGTTTGGTTCGTTGGAGAGCTCATGACTAGTCCTATCAGATCATGTCTATGTTAAAGAACTGATGCAAAATCGTGTTATTCCCTTCGCAACAGTGACTGTCTCACAAATGCCTTCAACTCTCAGAAACATAGAGTGGGGCGACCAGAAAGCTCACGCTTAGACTCAGAACCTGCACAAAACACAGCCGTGAGCACAGTAGACCCGCCGGGCTACGTTGGAACTGCCTCCACCCGGGGGCCGTTTTCTGATAAAGGGTTATGGGCCCACAGCCTTGACCGGTCTACACATCGCTCACGGACGACTTCGCCATCAAGCTCTGAGGTCCTGGAGTTGAAGACTGCGCAAATGGCGCAGAAGGAGACGTAGCGCATCCAGAAGTATGCAAGTGGCCCTGGCTACGGGCTATGGAGGTGGCACTTTGAACTGCACCTCGCGCATAAGGGGCTGCTGGAGGTCATGAAGGGAACGGAAGTCCTCGAAGAAGCGAAGGCGACGGAAGCGGAGAAGGAGGCCTTCGCAAAGAAGAACACGGAGGTGCTCATGCTGCTGGTGTCCGGGATGCCCAAGTCGCAGTGGGGCTACTTCCAGGGCTGCAGGCTGGCAGCTGAAGCTTGGCAAAACTCTTTGCAATCCATCAATCCAAGTCGCTGGCGAACAAAGTCTTTGCGATGAAGCGACTCCTAACGGTGAGAATCGAGGAGGGGGATGATGTCATCACTGCCATGCAGTGGATCGAGTCGCTTGCCTCACAATGCAACGACGTGGAGTGGAAGATTGACACGCAGCTGCAAGCGATGGCCCTCCTCATGGCCCTTCCTGACAGTTGGAGCCCTGTCATCACAGTCTTGGGAGGATGGGCACAGGACAAGCTCACCTATGGCGCGGTCGCAGAGTACATCCGCAACGAGGCGCAGCGACGGAGCTGTTGGGAGTCCTCGTCGTCCTTGTCGGTCCTCGTCACCAAAACGCGTGGTGGCAGAAGCCAAGGGAGGTGGCGGGCATGGCGGGGGCAAGAAGGGCGCCAAGAAGGGTGCATGTCGAAATTGCGGCAGAGAGGGCCATTGGGCCCGTGAGTGCACCGAGGAGACAAAGGCCAGCGGCAAGGATGCCAAAGACAAGAAGGCACTCCTCAACGGCACTCAAAACCATTACCTCAAGGAGGCCAACCGGTGATGCCTTGACTCCGGAGCGGAGGAGCATACCCAGGTCGAGAAGGTCGGGTTCATCAACTACACCAAGTCCAGAAAATCCATGGTGATTGCGAACGACAAGGTCGAGCAGGCGGCTGGCCAAGGAGACGTGGACGTGGAGGTGGTGGTTGGTGGAAAGCGGGTGCAGTGCGTCATCAAGGACGTGCAGCCGGTACCCGGCTTGGCTGATATTCTAAGTGTTAGCCGCCTGACTGACAAGGGTACGAGGTGCTCTTCAGGAGAAGAGGGGCAGTCGTGCGGAAGGACGGTGGTGGCGAGCCCGTGCTGGAGGCTAAGCGCGAGGGAGGCCTCTACATCGTGGACACCAAGGTGATCCCCGAGTTGACAGATTCAGCAGACTTGCAGGAACGCATCGTCAACCTGGCCAAAGGAGGGGGAGCTGATCTGGAGCTCTAGCACCAACGACTGGGGCATTCCTCACCCGCAGTCGTGAAGGAGAAGGCGAAGCGCGACCTGGTACGCGACCTCGTCATCGACGGTGCGGAAGAGGCAAAAGATGCAGCAGTGCACAAAAAGTGCGAGCCTTGCACTTTAGGCAAGGAGCGACGCAAACCGTTCAACGAGAACATGAATGACGCCTTGGACCTGCGGCAGGTCGTGCACAGCGACGTGTGTGGACCATTCAAGATGGCGTCAAAGAGCGGCGCACGTTACTTCGTCACCTTCATTAATGACTAAAGTAGAAAACTCTTCGTGTACTTCATGAAGCGGAAAGGCGAGGTCTTGGACCGGCTGAAGGAGTATGTCGCCGCGGTGGAGAGGCAGACTGACCGGAAGGTCAGAGCGCTACGTAGTGACAATGGCAGAGAGTACGTGGGCTATAGCGGGTGGATGAAGCAGTAGGGCATGAAATGGTAACAAACTACGCCGTATTGGCCTCATTCAAATGGCGTGGCGGAGCGGGCGAACCAGACGCTGCTGAACATGGTATGGACCATGTTGGTGGATGAGGAATTGCCGCAAAGCTTCTGGGCGGAAGCTGTGCGTAAGGCGAGATACACCATCAACCTTACTCTTACAGCAGTACTGAAGGGGAGGAGCGGCTGGAAGACGCTGCAGGAGGTTTGGAGCGGGCGCAAGCCAAGTGTGGCACACCTGAAAGTGTTTGGGTGCAAGGCACACACGGTGGTGCAGGCTGCGCAGAGGCGCAACAGCAAGCTGGAGTCGTGGGCAAATTCATATCTCTTCCTTGGCTATGAGAGCGCGCATAAGGCGTACAGACTCTACGACATGCGCAAGGAGGACGTAATCCATAGTCGAGATGTCGAGTTTGACAAGCAGAAGAGCTACATCAGCAGTAACGACGTGGGCGTGGTGGACTCTCCAAAGACCGGGAAGTGGTTCCAGCTCCTTGACTACGAGAAGGAGCCAGCGGACGCCAAAGTTGAGGATGCGGCATCAGAGCGCGAAGGTGCACCAGTGGTGGCAGCCAACGCGAAGGACTCAGGTGACGATCAAGCTGATGAGGAGACCCACCAGAAGGATCCAGCGGATGAGGCACCAAGGGTGCCAAGGCGCGCACTCCCGGCATAGTGTGCAACGAGCGTTGGTGGAAAATCCACTGGATGCGCCATCCGTCAAGGTGACGTTTTGCTGGAGCGGGAGAGATCCTCGGGGAGCCGTCCGGTCGATGATGAACCAGAGCATGCAAAGTCGGAGGGATCGCAGCAAAGCAACAATGCGCCACCAAAACTACCGCGCCGCAACGGGAGGCAGCGAAAAGCGGGGAAGCGCTTCGACGCAAGCACCGGTCGATGGATTGGCATGACGCGGTGCATGCTGGCTGCATCAACGGAGCCGACTACTGTGCAAGAGGTGCTTGCACGCCCCGAAGGGGATCAATGGGACGCAGCCATAAAATCGGAACTGGCGTCCATCACGGAAAATGATACGTGGGAGTTGGTTGACAGGCCGAAATGCCAAGATCATCGGCTCAAAGTGGGTCTTTTAGACCAAGTTCACAAAGGAAGGTGTGGTTGAGAAGTACAAGGCGCGGCTGGTAGCCAAAGGTTACGCAGAGCGTAAGGCGGAGCACTACGATGAGACGTTTCCTCCTGTCGCCAAGTTCACAAGCTTCCGGGCGATCCTTGCGGTGGCGGCTGTGAAGGACATGGAGCTCCACTAAATGGACGTAAAGGCGGCCTTCCTCAATGGCATCATAGACAAATAGATCTACATGGAAGTGCCAGTGGGGGTGGAGGCACCGGAGGGCAAGGTGTGTAAGCTGCGGAAGTCCTTGTACGGGCTAGAACAATCACCCAGATGCTGGTACCAACAGATGGACAGCTTCATGGCACAACTCGGCTTCAAGCGTTGTGAAGCGGATCACAGCGTGTACGTGCGGCACGACAAACAGCTCCATCGGGTTGTTGCATTCTATGTGGATGACCTGATTGTGTGCCTGACGGATTTGCCGAGCCTACAGCAGCTGAAAGAGAAGCTGAGCAACAGATTCCAGATGTCGGACATAGGGCAGCTGGAGTACTACCTCGGAGTGAGCATTACGCGGAACCGGAGGGCGCGCACGCTTGAGCTGGGACAGGCCAAATACGTGGCCGAGGTGCTGAAGCGGTACGGCACGGAGGACTGCAAACCAGTTGGAAGTCCAGTCTCCACGACTTGTGAACTGAGTGCGGCAATGGCGCCGCAAACAAAAGAAGAGCGGGAGGATATGGCAGGGGTGCTCGACCAATCGGTGGTGGATAGCCTCATGTACGCCATGGTGGCGACTCGATTAGACCTGGCCTATAGGGTGGGCCAAGTGAGCAGGTACGTGGCCGATCCAGGGCCACTACACTGGCAGGCGGTCAAGCGCATCCTCCACTACCTGCAGGCGACGCGACATGCGCGCTTGAGGTTCGACGGCAAGGGGCGGGCGGACCCCTTACGTCTGGTCTGCTACACGGATGCAGACTACGCTGGCAATGTGGACAAGCAGAAGTCCACATCCAGCTACGTGTTCTTCCTCGCTGGTGTAGCGGTCTCGTGGTGCAGCAGAAAGCAAGACTGCGTCGCCACCTCCACAGTGGAAGCTGAGTACATCGCGCTAGCCGAGGCGGTCAAGGAGGCAGTTTGGCTTCGCGTGTTGCTGGGGGAGCTAGGGGTGCCGCAGAAGGAGCCTACAATGGTGCAAGAGGACAACAACGGCTCAATCTCGTTGACCAACAACCCGACGCAGCACCGGAGGACAAAGCACATCGACGTGCGTTACCACTACGCACGGGACATGGTTGAAAAGGGGCAGGTGGTGCTGCAGCATTTCACCACGCACAACATGCTTGCAGATTGCTTGACCAAAGCGAAACCCGTCGACCGGCACGCATTGAGCGTGGCCGGGCTTGGGATGACCAGCTATGATGGGCTTGAGGGCACAGCAGAATATGAGTGAGAGAAAGCAGGAACAGCGGGCATGGCAGGTGCAAGGGGGAGAATGATGAAGATTTGCCCCTCTACATGCCCAAGTGCGGCGCCGGGAGGCGCCGATGAGTCGCCAGAGAGAGGAAAATCCTCGTCGATCTGGTGACTCAAGAATTACTCGGATCCTAAAATGGAGGATGGTCCCTTAAATTTGACAAGTCGCTCAATCTGGTGGAAGTTGGTGCAGCGGAATCGGACTAGTAACGAGGGAGATATGGGCTTCCAAAGTTGGGATGTGCGCGGCGGTTCTGGGAGCTGGCCGCGGTTCGACTTCCGGTGAATAATTGACCGGAAGGAGTAATAACATGCCATCTGGGGATTTTGCTCCGGAAGATCTGCCGAGGCGTCCGGTGGATGATCCGCCGGATTTTAGGAGTGCAGTTTGTTGCTGAGGGACTTGGCCAAAATCCTGGCTAGGAGTTCGGAACCCAGTAGTACAGTTTGTTACTCGGGGACTTGGTCAAAATTCCGACTGCAAGTCCGCGAACAGGTTTCGACCCACATCCATCCCCATCACCAAACTCGATGATTAACTCATCTAAACAGACGCCAAAGGTGCAAGGGGCGCTGCCACTATGCGTAGGGACATCTGCGCCTCCAGAATGGCGTT
The DNA here is from genome assembly GCA_023375785.1 of Penium margaritaceum. Lineage (NCBI taxonomy): Eukaryota > Viridiplantae > Streptophyta > Zygnematophyceae > Desmidiales > Peniaceae > Penium > Penium margaritaceum. Next base: position 133,159 of record SZWC01005782.1, on the reverse strand, counting down.
TTGATGGGTCCTTGATGTGTGAAGGCGCCTTGGCGGGCGACGTGGTGCACGGCGCCGAGTTAGCGGCTGGTTTGGGGTGCTGCGCTTCGACTGACGTACCGGGAGCTACGATTATCTGAATCGCACACGGTTTAATTCATTGGAGAGCTCATGACTAGTCCTACAAATGTTTAAATCATGTCTATGTTCAAAAACTAATACAAAATCGCATTATTCCCTTCGCAATAGTGACTGTCTCACAAATGCCCTCAACTCCCAGAAACATAGCGTGGGGCGACGAGAAAGCTCACGCTTAGACTCAGATACTGCACAAAACACAGCCGTGAGCACAGTAGACCTGTCGGGCCACGTTGGAACTGCCTCTACCCAGGGCCGTTTTCTGACATCCATCGTCCTTCTTCACAAGGTGGGCGACGTCGGGCCCCGTCCGGCTGCCAAGGATTTTTGCACGGAGCAGGTACAAGTTGTCCTCTCGCTTTCCACGTGCAATCACCTGGTTGTTCCCCTCCTTGCGGATGATGGCCTCCTTCTTGTTGAAGAGTACCTCAAGCCCCTTGTCCGTGAGGTAGCTCACTGACAGCAGATTTTCCCGAAAGTTGGACATATGGAGCACGTCATGAATTGTGCTCGTGACAGCCTCCCCGTCCACATCCATCGCAATACGGACGTTACCTTCACCGGCAGCCAACTCCGTTTTGCCATTGGCCACTGTCATGCGCCGTTCCGGGGGGCAATGGCAAGCCATTGGCCACTGTCATGCATGCGCGTCAACCTTCCATGCGGTGGCTACGCGCTCGACAGTGAGGGACTCAATCTGCTACATGATCTCCATGATGTCGTCGCCTTCGTTGGCTCGGAGTGTGACAAGCCTCTTAAAGACAAAGAGCTGGTTAGCAAGATTGTTCGAATGGTAGATGGTGTAGAGCCTCTTCCAGGTCTCTGCGGCCTCCGTGCATCCTTGAATCAGTACGCGCTGCGGCGGAGCTAGCGCTAACACCAACAATGCAAGCGTCTTCTTGTTGCGCTTCTTGTACTTGTCCTCTTCCTTCAGCGTCGTGGTATCCGGAGGGGCGGTCTCTTTACCGTTGACCAGCTCAAGCGGGCCCTTGTCATCAAGGTAGACCTCAAACTGCCACGTCCACAAAGGGAAGCCGTTCCCATCAAACTTGGAGACGACGCCGATGCTCTCTTGCTCGGTTGTTGCCATAGCCCGCGGCGATAACGTGAAAGATGAGGAGCTAGGGTCCTTCTAGGCACGTGGGACCATAATCCTTTGGTGGCTCTAGTGGATGTGGAGGCACCCTTAAGGATGCCTAGCTCTCAGTGGTTCACGCTACCAAGGTTTGGGGCAGCCAATGGACACCAATGGTGAAGAGTGTGGAGTACAAGGATCAAGAGTGGGCACAACACGTCACATTCAGTAGATCTGAATCGAAACAAGGTTTTGTTAGTTATGATAGTGAGATTACATGAAATTCTCATAGCGTGTAATCTAAGCTTTCCAACGCATCCAAGAACTCCCAAAACGGAGCAGTAGAGCCCCTGCTACGGCCGTTGAAGTAACCATTGGTGGAGCCGCCCACCTGGCCTTGCACTCTAGGCGACTGGAGGCGCTTCGACGATGACCCGTCGAAGCGCCTTTCCTCGCCCAGAAGTCAAGGAGAGGTTCATCCTGGTCGAGGAGGTCCTTATGGTTACCTCATTCATACCTCTGGTGCATTCGGAGCCCATTAGGAATGAACTCGGATCACTCGCGGTGGATTATCCCACCACCGATGGCGGGTACCAGATTCCACCCGCCCAACATCCAATTTTCGGGCTAGGCTAACTTTCTGAATACTCACTCAAATCGAGCAGTTCAAATCTCGATCCTGCATGGAAAAATCCAAGGATTCCAAATCTAAAGTCAGATCAGGTGTTTGACTACTCCTCAGTTGTTGAACCAGGGAGTATGCTCAATGGAACTCATGGCAAGGGGCATACCATGTCAAAAGAGGGATCACAAACGCTTTGGGTGAATCCACCTGTTTCAAGCGTGTGACTGATTTCTTTATTCCAGCACCTGGGTGCCTGCTTCAGTCCTTAGAGGGCCTTCAACAGCAACCACACGCGATCAGTCCCGTCATCGAATCCTTCTGGTTGTTTGACATATAACTCCTCCTCGAGAGGGCCGTTCTGGAATGCATTTTTGACATCCATTTGATGTATCTCCCAATCTTTGTGGGCAGCAACTCCGAGCAGTGCTCGGCTGGTTCCATACTGCCCCACAGGGCATATGTTTCAGAAACTTCTTGCCCGGGTACTTGGTGAAACCCTTTGGCCACCAGTCGTGCTTTGTATTTCCCAATCAGACTGGCCAGGTTGCGTTCAGCTTGAAGACCCATTTTACGTCGATGGGCTTTTGACCAGTCAGTAGAGGGGCCAGCTCGAACACTTCGTGTTCAAGGAGGGCGTTGATTTCAGCTGCCATGGCCTTTTACCATTCCGCAACATCAGTGCGCCCCCTGGCCTCTGTGAGGGTTAGTGGCTCAACTAGTGAGGAGTTCACCTTAGTGGGACCGACGGTGTGGTAAAAATGTCTGTGGTTCACTCGAGGAACATCTCACAGTGAACGCTGGACGGGTGCAGGTGGTGGTGTCTTATCCTGTTCAGTCTCACTGGACTGTTGTTGAGGTGACAGTCCCGGTGGTGAATGTGGTGCGCTTGACTCAGTGCTGGTGAGGTCCGTGGGAGTAAGAAGATCAGCTGGAATGTGGTAATTCTCTACCATCCCTTCATGTACCTTGGAGGGCGGTATGGGTTCACGTGAGACAAGCACTGGCACACTCACGTAGTGTGGGTAGTGTCCGGGGGTTGTGACGGTTGGTGCCTGCCTCAAAGTGCGAAAGGCTTTGTAGGGCATGTGCTCCAGGAAGGACGCATCTCGGCTTTCCAAGAAGAAGTGACTCGTGGGATCCCAAAACCGCCATGCCTTTGAGGCATGCGAGACTCCCACAAACACACACCAACATCCACATGGACTGAGCTTGTTTTTGCATTGTGGCTGTGCAAACCAGACGCATGCCATTGTGCCCCATACCCTGGCAGGACGGAGATTTGCCTTTTCCTTAAACCATCGTTCCCAGGGTGTGACTGCCTTAGGCAGTGGACCTTGCGGTACATGATTCCACACCCAGGTGACGTACTTCATTGCTTCCTCCCAGAAGCCAAAGGTCAGGCCTGATTCTGTCAAGAGTGTGCGCAACGCGTCCCCTAGGGTGCGGTGCAATCACTCTGCAACTCCATTCTGTTGAGGAGTATATGGTGCAGTGGTCTGATGTTCTATGCCCTTCACTTTCAGTATAGCGGTCAGAGCACCCATGAACTCACCACCACGGTCTGTTCGCAGTTTCAGCAGCTTGAACTTGGTCTGCCTCTCGGCAAGTGCGATTCACTCAATGATGGCCTGTTGTGCATTTGCTTTGGCTTTTAGCAGGAAGGCCCATCGGAACTGACTGTAGTCACCAGTTAGTGTCACTACATACTGTGATCCATATAGGACGGATGGAGTGGGCATGGGCCCAGTTAGGTTTGCATGGACCAGGTCCAAGGGCCCCTTGCTTTCTGTCATAGACTTTGGGAAGACTTGCCTGTGGGCCTTTCATGACACTCAAGATAGGTGTCCAACTTCAGTGCGTTAGAACAGTCCTCTGGATGCAAACCTCGTGCAGTTTTGTGCTTGAGCATGTCTTCAATTAGGTCTGTGTGGATGTGCGCGAGACGGCGGTGCAGTAGTTTGGTGTGCTTTGTGTTAGTGGCGGTTATGACATGTGTCTGTGCTTGGTGTGAATGCGTGGAGACAAATGGGAACATCATCAGATGATAAAGCATGTCAGCATGTAGTGGCCCATCAACTAGCAGAGCACCTGACGCATCAAACAAAGTGCATTGTTGCCTCTGCATGACCAAGGACACACTGGCTTGGTGGTCAAGCTGACCACCAGAAAACAAATTCACTCTGAGTCTGGGTACGTATAGGACACCTGTCAGCCAAATCACCCCCCTAGGTGCTTGCAGTGCCACGATCTCCACTCCCTCAACATCAAGCACTTCCCCAGACCCTGTCTTCACCCCTTCTACACCTGGTGTAGCATACAAAGATGCAAAAATCTGGCGATGCGGTGACATGTGGTGCAAAGCGGCAGTGTCATACAACCATTCATGCATGGGCAATGTATGCCAGGTGGTGAGTGTTAGCTACTGAGCTAACCACCTCCGGCAGAGAAGCCGCGAAACCAAAAAAGCTCACAAAGGTTTTTACACCTTCTTCCTTTGCAGGTATGTGTCGTGCACCCCAAACTTAATCAGGCATACACTTCACCTTCAAGAGTACTAACGCCTTAGCATTACATCTCAAGAAGAGCTCAAGTCGTCAATACGCAAGAGAGCATCAAGCAAGGGTTAATTGATCAGCATGCAAGACAAGTCCTTTTATAGCTGTCTGTCCAGTCCTAGAACTCAAAAGCACATTCCTAAGAAGTGGCTTGACCCTGCCACATCACCAAGAGACTTGCGCTGTGGGCTTGACACATAAGCATCCTTGTGCCAAGGTGACTGATCAGCCGTGTTGCTTCCCAGAAGCAATGGACTTTCTTTCTTGGAAGCTTCTAAAACAACCAAGATGTGCATGGAGCCAGGATCGAGCTCATGACCTCTCACTTGGCCAAATCAACAAAATGGCCAAGTTAACCACTCACCTACATGGTGTACTCACAGGTCATATCTCACATGAGACAGAGCATAGTTGAGTCACCCTACAACAAATCCAGGGGTCATACCTCCACAAGGGGCAGAGCATTCCTGATCCGTCGTACAA